>CANUEX010065986.1:0-45382 GCA_948099535.1 Jatropha multifida
AGCCATCCATTTGACATAAAATGAAGTAGCCAAGTTTGACTTTGTAAAATCAACACTTATCCAACTCC
Organism: Jatropha multifida; assembly: GCA_948099535.1. Lineage (NCBI taxonomy): Eukaryota > Viridiplantae > Streptophyta > Magnoliopsida > Malpighiales > Euphorbiaceae > Jatropha > Jatropha multifida. The sequence continues at coordinate 69 of CANUEX010065986.1, forward strand.
ATCTTCTTCTCCTTCTTCTCCCATCTCCAACGTTACTTCCTCCTTCTTTCTCCTCCATGGTCTTTAATTTTCTATACTACTAAACTACCCAAAATCAAGTGAATTAAACCAAAGTCTAGCAATAAGACTTGAAAAATTAAACATAAAAGAGTAGTATTTGATGATAGAATTCAAGAAATTGGAGTTTACTACAAGTTCAAGTAAGTTGTGATTTTTGGCTCTAATGATTTAATTAAGTAATTCATAGCTTAGATATGTTAGATTAGGCACTAAATCATGCTCCATCATCTCCTTTTGTCATTTCTTGATTTTAATGATTATTTTTGCTACTTTGAAGAGGTTGGAGTACCATCCTCTAAAGGGAAAGAAAAAGCTAAGAAATAAGGCTTTCTAAGCCTATTCAAACTTGTTTTGAAGGTTAGTGCAATAATATTTCACTTTTCCTTTCATTTTCTTTAAGTTTCTAATAGTGCAATAATATTTCACTTTCCTTTTCATTTTCTTTAAGTTTTCAATTTTTAGATTTTGAGTAAGTTTTGAAGATTTTATAATTTTGTTGGGGAATTGTTTAATTAATTGCATTTATATGATTTTCCATGTTTTCTAAGTATGATGAAATGCTTGAATGGGAAGAGGACATCCCCTTCTCCCTCCCCTACACTTGGCCAAACCTCCTTAGGAGGAAGGGCATGAATTTTTGCTTCACACTTTTGTGTTCTTTTAATGTTAATGAGGTTGTTTTTAAGTAATTTGATGATGCTTTAAACCACTACTTGGTATTTTAATGTCTAAGTATTTTTCCAAGACTTAAAGAAAGTTTGAATGTGTAAAAGATGAGTTTTAAGATTAAACATTTTCAAGTAATATTCTTATGGCTTAATTAAGTGTTATTTGATAAGTATTTAATTGGTGTTTTAAATCTCTATTTTGAATCTTAAGTACTTATGATTTTGGAGAACTAAAAGAAAGCCTTAAAAATGAATGAGAAGCGTTTTATGTTTTATGTTTTATATATATATATATATATATATATATATATATACACATACTAGTAAGCATTTAAAGGGGTGTTAATAAGTGAATTTGATTTGTATTTTAAGTACATTTTGAATATGAAGCTTTATTTTCATACGTGTGAAGGTTGGTAAAACTTTTATGAGTTGTAAGATTTAAGGAAGTAAGAAAATTTAGTTTGAAGCTAAGTATAATTTTGGAAATGGAAGCTTAAATTCTTTGATATGAAAGGTGGGAATATTTGCAAGTTAAAAGTTGGTGAATTTTGAAATAAAAGGGGGTTAAGCCTTGAAATGTTTAAGTATGAGCCTTAAAGAATTTTTAAAATAATAAGTATTAAGTTATTTGAAGTAAAAATTGTTGGCTCAAGGGTTAATTCTCCGCTTGATTTTGATGATTGCCTTTAAACCATATAAATTTATATATGTTATTTCTGTACTAAAATATGTCTTATGCAGATTTTGTTATCAAAGATTTATTGAAGAAATTAATTTCCTATATCCAAGACATCTAATTGAAGACCATGAAGACTTGGAAGAAGCATTTTTAGTTGGTTTGTGTCTTAGTTAACTTATGTAGGTTTGAGAGAAATAATGATTATAAGCACAAAATATTATTTTCCTTCTCTCTCATTCAAAAATTAATTTTAATTCTTTTTAAATATAAAAAGCTGAAAGAAATGATCAAAACTTCCTCTCCACATTTTTCTTTCCAAAAGATCCTTGGAGCAAATCTTCCCAAACGGCTATTTATTGCATTCTGATCTGCAGCAGAGTTTCTGAATTCAGCTGTCAGAACTTTGTTACTGTTAACTTGTTTTCTGGTTTTAAATACCACCCTGGTTTAATGCACTTTCCATTCCTCATTTAATGCTACCTGCTGTCAATGTGTTAAACAAAGGATAGGGACATTTATTACCCCCCATGCCTCATTTCACTTTAGCCAAAACTTGTGACAAAACTCATTTAATGCTTTCAAATTTCAAATTTTAAACAATAAACTGTCATCTCTCTATAAAAATGTTTCTGTTTCTTCTTATTAAGGTTGGACAAGAGTTGGAGCCATTGTTCAAGCTTTCAAAATCTCTCAAAGCTCTCTCTTCATCCCCCTTCAATTTCTTTTCATCTCTGTTCTTCAAGAAAAATCATCCAAGTGAAAAGATTTCTGTTTTCATCTCTTTCTAAAGAACAGGTCTGTGTTTCTGATTTTAAATCTGTATTCTGTTCTTCTGTGCTTATAACTGCATTTCTCTCTTTCCATATAGATTTTTGTAATCTGTTATGGTTAGAGATTTTTAAAAAGAAATATACTTGTGTAATAGCTTAGTTAAGAAGTTATTGTGTTTTTAGGTTATCAAGCGACCTTCTCCATGTGTGAGATTGTAATGTCTTGATCTGAGTTTTCTGATCTCTGTAAAACAGAAAAGGGTAAAGGTCAACTAGAACCTGTGAAATCTAGTGGGTTAAGGTTAGATTTAGGTGGTTAAATCTATTTCCTTATAATTTTTGGTTTGTCTCTTACCCTTGAAAAGAGATAACATAGTGGAGGATCTCAAGATGCGTCTTTGGGAGTGGATGTAGGCGAGTTAGTGCCGAACCACTATAAATCATTATGTCTATCTTCTTTTCTTTTCTAAAGTTATTGCTTGATTATTTTTCTGCTTGTACAAGTATTTATATTTTCAGAAATTCTAAGTTAATTTAAGTTCAGTTTTGAATGTAAGCAAGTTCTGTCTCTGTATAAAATTAGAACTTTGGATTTCTGCATCATAATCTTCTGAAGTTCTAATTGGTTATTCTAAATTTATTTCAGTACAAAGCTTCAAGTTTAATCCATTTTCTAAACGTTACAAAAAGGCTTGTGAAGAAGTTCTAAACGATATAACTTCTCTTTGCAAGGTCTTTCTAAACTTGCAATAGCTTTGTGAAGCTGTTCTAATCTTGATAACTTCTCTTCACTGAGCTGTTCTAATCTTGCAAGAAGACTTGTGAGTTAGTTCTAATCTTTATCACTGTATCTCACATAGTTGTTCTAATACTGGAATTGTGTTGTAAGAGTGTTCAAAGTTGAATATCTGTCTCTTACATATATATTCTAATTCTACTACAAATAAAATTTTAATTTGGTGCTTTTAAAAGTAAAATTTTTAGAAAGCCCAATTCACCCCCCCTCTTTGGCTGTGCCATACATATAAAAGGGACCCACAAAATGTTTAGGCTTTAAAATATTTTGCTAAATGTTGGTTTTAAGTATTTTAAGCTAAGTATATATTCTAAGCTAAGTATATATGTGTATTATAAAAGTATTATTTTTGGTGGGAACATGAGTAGGTTTTGATGAACTTTACAAGTTGTAAGTTTTAAAGAAGTTAAGAAAAATAAGTTTAAGTTAAGTATGTGTTTGGAAAATGCAAGTTTTGATGCTTAAGTATGAAAAACGTGGTTAATTTGAAAAGAAAATCTTTCCCCTTCGTTAATAAGAGAGGCTGAAGTATAATGGGGGAAAAGGGGCTTGAGTTCCCTTGATTTTTATCTTTAATTTTACTTATAATTTGATGTTTGATAAGTATGTTTTGAATAGTATTTAATATATTTGGTTTTAAACTTATTATGAATTTTACACAATTTAAATGATGCTTTGAAAAAGTGAAAGAAGGGATTTATTGTCATTTGATTATAAGTAATACTTTTAAGGTTTACTTAAGTAGTTTTGAATTGTATTTTAAGTATATATTTTGCAAAAGGAAAGCTTTGAGTTTCATAAGTATGAATTTGGCATTTTAATGAAGTTGTAAGCTAAGAAATTTTATAATAAAAACGAAGCAATTGTGAAAGGTTTTGCTAAGAAATTATGTATAAGAAATAAGATTATCTGTTAAGAAATGGATTGTTTTGGGCTCAAGTATGCATGGTTGAAATATGGTAAGATGAAGTTTACTCTGTAAGATGAGCATGCTTGGCTTTAATGCCTCTTTGTTATGATATGAGCTATGATCATATGTTAGGGTTATCAACCCTCTCTGGATAAGCGGACGGGCTTATTATACTCTAGTGGCGCTTTCATAGGTCACATCTCTACTCTAGTGGCACTTTCATAGGCCACATCTCTATCTCTGGTGGTGCTTTCACAGGCCACATCTCTGTCTTTGATATCTCTGAAATCGAATCTGATTATATTTCTCTCAGTATACGTTTGAGCCCTCAACTAAGAATAAGTTCTGTTTTGTTTTGATATCTCTGAAATGTATTTTTAATTATGGAATTTTGTGGAAAATAAGTTAAGTTATGAAATGTTTTATTATGAAATGGTCTATAAGAAAAATGATGATTTAAAATGGAAATTTATTTGTATCTATAGAATTGTTCTTATACTTATCAAAATATGATTTTATTCTTAAGAATGGACTTATTTGTGATTTTTGAAATATCTTAATTTGATTTGTATATTTTCAGTATTTTTGTATTTGATTTAAGTATTTGAAATTGTATTTTTAAACTTGTTGCTTAGGCACTCTTATGTATTGTACTATTAAGTTATTTAGCACCACTGAGTGATATACTCAGAGCGTCGATTTTTATCACGTGCAGGTTAGGGACAATGGGTGCTACTCAACGACCGGAGGCTTAGCATAAGAGAAGAAAAGTTTATTTTGGGTAGAACATGTATAAGACATATTATGGCATGTATAAAAATATTATAAGATATTGAGTTATATTTATTGAGTTTGTAAATTAATGAGACTTGTAATTAATTAAGAAGTTTTTATCTTATTATGAATTTTAAAGTGAATGATCATTAGCTATTAAATCTTTGAATGGATGATATCATGTTACGATAGAACCTAAGTTGATTGATGTGAATATTTAGAAGTGTTGCGTGACCAATTTCATATAATTGGAGTTTTGGGGTATGGAGGAATTAATATTGAAAGTGTTACTATTTTCTTTGTGTAGCAAGTTGATTTTTAAGGGAAACTCTTGCAAATTTTTCATAGGAATTTCCTTAAGCTTTATTTTAAAAAAAATATTACTTGCCTCCTTATAAAAACTTAGCCACTTCTAATGTATGATCTAGGGTTAATAAGTAGGATAAGACAGTGCTCCGACGCCGAATGTGGCATTCGTCATCTGGTCCTTCTGGATTGGACAGTGGGTGTTACACATGGCATGTAGATGTTCCTATCCTGCTTTATAATGAAATATACTAGACAATTATTGATAGTGCAATTATATGAATGTATGCACTTATTATGAATGAAATGCCTTTTTCTTTAAAATGCTTGATATATTTCCTACTATTATATATCATCAATGTAAATTCATATCATTTGCATATCAACACAAACTTAGCATAATAGGCTTTGAAGTTAATAAGAACACAAAATGTGAATTTATTAATTGGGCTTTGCCATGTACGTTTCAAATCATACATAAAATTTCTTTAGTCTATCCAAATTGATTGGTTCAATAAATTCATTATCTTCCATGTCTGATAGTTTCACTACACCTTTGGAAAACATTCTCTTAATCAGAAGTGGATCTTCCCACTTAGGCTTCAACTTCCCCCTCAGTTCATGAATGTTTGGCGCATCTATATCAGTATCAAATCCCTTACTCTAAGTAGCTTTGGATGAACTCTCTTGTTGAAATGCTTAGCTATCCTCCTTTTATAAATTTATCTATGAATCAGGCATTAAGCATCTTTCCATCTAGAAGTGCTAATTCTTGATGGTAATTCTCTATCCATTGACACTCCGAAATCTTAGATTTTGTCATTATGCACAAGGACTGCACTTCTATTTTTGTTGGTAGCATAACTTCCATTCCGTAGACTAGAGAATAAAGAGTTACCCCATTCACAGATTTGGTGGTGGTCCTGTAGCCCCACAAAGCATATTGTAACTTACTTGCCCAATCGCGATGATTTTGTGCCATTTTCCTTAGTATCTTCTTGATGTTTTTATTTGCACTTCCACTGTCCATTAGCTTGCGGTCGATACGGTCGAGACTTGAACTCGGTCTTTTAAGCTCAAGTGTGCTCGCCGTCGCCAAGCTCTATGGTGATCTCTATGCTCCCTTACACCGGCCCTTGCCTTCTCTCTAAGCCTACAAGGGGTCTCCACACTAGCTTCAGTTTAGTGGTTTCTAACTTCAGATCTTTTAACACCTCGAGTATAATTAAGTTTATTGAACTGCCATCATCTACTAGGATTCTATTAACTTTTTAATTCTCTATTACTCCTTCCACTACTAGTGCATCGACATGGGGAAATGTACGTGCTCGGCATCTTCCTCCAAGATGGTGATGGGTTTGCATAGGTGACTTTTCTAGTGTGTCCGTTTGTATGGAATAGATTTCTCTAGCATTTCTTTTCCATTTTATTGTGATGTCACCTCCTATGGCACCATCAAATATCATATTAATCGTTCCAATGGGTTTGAGCCTTGCTGGTTGCTTGTCCATCCTTTTGGAAGGTTCTGATCCTCTTCCTTCTGTATTGTCTTCTCTCCTAATGAATTTCTTTAGGGTTCCCTACTGTATCAAGCGTTTTATTTCCTTCTTCAATTGCCAGCATTGCTCAGTATCTTGTCTGACATCTTTGTGAAAGGCACAGTACTTGCCTTTGTCTCTGTGTCCGGTTGATTCTTCTCTAAGTTTCCTTAGATAGTTGAAATGGACCTCGTCCTAGTTTTCCTTCATCCATTTCAGGATATTTATTCGGCTCTTGGATAGGGAGGGTGAAGCTGACTTCTCTCTTTGAGGGATTGCTGGCAGGGCGTAAGGCGAGGGCATTGGATGGCTGGATCGGCTTCGATATGGTTTACTTGAGGCAGGCTAGGAATTTGGGCTCTATCGGCCTTCTGTTTAGGTTCACTTTCTTTATGCAGTGTCTACTGTGCCTTCCTGGCTTTGTCTAATCAAGTAAAGTTATTGGCTTGGGCCATTAGATCTACAAAAGAATAGGGTCTGTCAATATTCAGCGAGTCAAAGAGTTTGTTATACTTCTAGTTTTTGGCCAATACACTCATGGCCACTTCAATAATAAGGTCTTCTATCTGCATGGCAAATTTCTAGAATTTAGTGATGTATTCTCATAGTGATTCGCCGTATGCTCTCTTCAAGTTTATCAGGTCTTATGATATCTACTTTCTCGATATGCAGGTGATGAATCAAGCTTTGAATGTTGCCGTTAACTGGGTGAAGTTACCTATGGATTCTATTATGAGCATTTGGAACCACTCTTAAGTCGATCCTTTCAATGTTATTAGGAATGCTCTGTATAAAAGTGTACTTGTTATTGTTTGGATAAGCATCACTGTGGTTCCATCATACGTTTCAAAGCTCGGCATCTTAAACTTATGTGGGAAAGGCACTGATATGATCTCTGGGGTTAAAAGTGAATCGTTTCTCAAACCAAATTCAGTGTTGTCTCCCGTTTGTCAAAATTCTTTTAGAATTTGTAAATTTATTGCTTGAAACTCGTCCTTATCATTGTGCCCTACATGTTTGAGCAAGGGAATGGACTGTCCATGGGACTGGGTCCGGCCTTGGGTTTCTATGTACCAAGAGGAGTCCTCTGCATCCATGTTCTCCCCTATTGTCTTCTCAGCAGTATTTTCTCCTTCTGCCACTATATTGATGTGGCGTTGGCCCTGAGGGGGAAGCTAGGTAACTGGTCTAGCCATTATCCTCTACAAGACAACTGCAAAATCATTATATTACTAGATGAGCAATGCAACTGCTTGTGGGTCTAATACAGAGACATCTGGGGATGTGGGCATTAGTTTGTCAACAGAGGTGCCTGTTCCCTTTACATTCCCTGTAGCTGGCGCAAGTGCCTTCTCCATGTGATATTATAGGATGTTCATCTTTAAGCAAGGGTGAACTATATGACCGAATGTTCTAAATGGAATTACTATTTTACTTGGTCCATGCTCATTGCACCAACTTGATAAGAGTGAAAATATGATGATCGAAATGGTGATTTCTCTATAATATATAATAATGAAAAAGTGTCATTAGCCTTACTCTAGATAATGTTCTTCTTTAATATACATTGGTGGTGTGGAAAGTGATTATGGGATAGTGAAATCCGAGAATTATATTCTGAGATTTTGCCATATCCTTGAGTTTTGTTACGTAGAGTGATGCTCGGGTTTCTAGTGAAATCCATGTTTACCACTAGCCATTAAATATTTGGACAAGTGCCCATTGAATTTTTTTTTTTTTACAATTTCCCATTGAACCTTATAAATTTCTAGGAATTTATGGAATTTGGTTGAACTTGATCATGTAATTTGCAATTTCAAAAATCCTCATCATCAACGCAAATTCTTTTGATTAAAAAAAGGAAAGTGATTATTGGATATGCTGTCTTCTTATTTTTCATTTTCTTCCTGTTACTCAAATTGCATGAATTCTCTGTTTTAAAGGATTGGATGGTAAATACTTCAAAAAATTTCTTCACCCATGCACAAAGCTATGAACTTTTATAAGCTTGCATTGATTTCACCACAAGAAACTAAAAATCATCGGTTTAAAATCTTTAGCCATAGCTGAACAGAGGAACACAAAAATAAATATAGGAAAATAAAAAGAGAAGGAAAAAGAAAAGATGGGTGCAAATAGTAATTAATTATTGAATAGTAGGAGAAAGCGAGAACAATAATAGAGATTTGAGGTTGGCTTTGATAATAGAGATTGATAAAGAAAGTTGTATTGAACGAAAGAGGGCTGAGTTTGAGTGAGAAAGTGATTTGTAAGAGATGGCTGAGTTTAAGTGAAATAAGGTTATTTTATTTTAGGGCATTCTCGTCTTTTTAAATGATTTTGAGACAAAAAACAACTAAATTAGACCAAATGACAAAAATATTAAACGGAACAAAATTTTAGAGATGTCATAATAATTAAGTAAAATATATTAATGGAGTCGTTGATGTGCTACAAGAAAATATCAAAATAGAAATGGAATTTTCCATTTCCAAATTACTAAAATCTGTTACTAAATCGATTTAGAAACGAATGAAATACGATAATAATCCGTAACAATATGTGGCGTTTCTAAGACAACTTAGCAACGAATTTTTTTATTTGTTTCTGCATGGCAACAGATTGTTCCATTTAAATCCGTTTCTCAATATTCATCTCAAGAACGAATTCATTCCCTTTCCGTTCCATCTCCAAATCTGTTTCTAATTTCATTGCTCAATCATTATCAGTTTATTTCTATATACGTTTCTAAACATTTATATCCGTTCCATCTCCAAATCCGTTTCTAATTTCATTGCTCAATCATTGTCGGTCTATTTCTATATACGTTTCTAAACATTTATATCCATTATTGATTCTATTTCTAACATCCAAGAAAAATGTAACCTAAATCGTTATCGTTTTTGAATCAGTTTCTAAAAAATTCCATAATTGTTAATGTTTTATTTATGTTCTCAACTTTTATAATTTATATATTTCATAATAAAATTAATTTAAAATCAATTAAAGAAAGTCAATAAAATTAGCATAAAATTTAAATATATTGAAAATATAAAAAGACAAATTCTCACAAGTAAAAAATAAATGTCTTAAACATACTCATTACACTTCCATTTGTTAAATGCAAAGCAACTAAAATCTACCTAAATAGCACTATCTCCCTAACTATAAGTGTGAGTATATGAAAAAACCTGGACCAAAATCTAGTGTTTTACAATTTATTGTAACCGTTGCTCCAATATCTCCTAAATTCAAGCATTGATTTCACCATCTTGTTCTTGAAGTTGAGATCGTAGCGAGAGAACTTGAGGTGCTGGAATGACAAAAGAAAAGATACACCTGCAAATCAGGAATGTAAAATCACATGACGAATTAAAAGCATGACTATCATATTTTATTAAAAACAAAAAAGAAAACGAAAGGTCAGAACAAGCAACATATTCCAATATTACCAATTCAATATCAGAATGCTTGCCAATTCCAAGACTAACAACCCCGCATCTATCCCATGTGTGTCACTTTGTCTTGTAAAATGTACCCATTCCAAAATTAAATACAGCTTGAAAGTTGAACAACATTATTAACTTTGCTCTATTTTTCTATAACCACCAAGTTTATTTATTGCTTTTATTCTAATTATGATTACGAGAGCCATTTACTGACAACCATGTTTTAATAACCATAGAATTTATTGTTGGCTCAAGGGTTAATTCTCTGCTCAATTGTGATGATTGTCTTAAACCAAATAAATTTATATATATATCATTTTTGTGCTAAAATTTGTCTTATGCAGATTCTATTATTAAAATTTATTGAAGAAGTTAATTTCCTACAATTGATTGGAGGCCATGAAGACTTGGAAGAAGCATCTTTAGTTGGTATGTGAATTAGGCAATTAATGTAGGATTGAGAGAAATAATTATAAGCACAAAATATTATTTTTCTTCTCTCTCATTCAAAAATTAATTTTAATTCTTTTAAAATATAAAAAGCTGAAAGAAATTATCAAAACTTCCTCTCCATGTTTTTCTTTACAAAATATCCTTAGAGCAAATCTTTCTAACAGCTATTTATTGCATTTCTGGTTTGCAGCAGAGTTTCTGAACTCAGCTGTCAGAACTCTGTTACAGCTGTTTTACTTTTTGGATTCAAATACCATCCTGGTTTAATGGACTTTATATCCCTCATTTAATGCTACCTGTCGTCAATGTGTTAAACAAAGGACAGGTTCATTAATTACACCCCATGCCTCACTTTGTTTTAAGCTAAAAATGTGACAGAAACATTTAATGCTTTCAAATTTCAAATTTTAAACGTTAGCCTATCTTCTATCAAATGGTAAACTGTCATCTCTCTATAAAAGTGTTTTTGCTTCTCCTTATCAATGTTGGACAAGAGTTGGAGCCATTGTTTAAACTTTCAAAATCTCTGAAAGATCTCTCTTCAACCCCTTTCAATTTCTTTTCATCTCTGTTCTTCAAGAAAAATCATTCAAGTGAAAAGATTTCTGATTTATTTCTTTTCATCTATGTTCTTCAAGAAATAACATCCAAGTGAAAAGATTTATGTTTTCATCTCTTTCTGAAGAACAGGTCTGTGTTTCTGAGTTTAAATCTGTATTTTGTTCTTCTGTGTTTATAACTACATTTCTCTCTTTCCATATAGATTTTCTGTAATCTGTTGTGGTTAGAGATTTTCAAAAGAAATACATTTGTGTAATAGCTTAGTTGAGAAGCTATTGTGTTTTTAGGTTATCAAGCGACCTTCTCCATGTGTGAGATTTTAATGTCTTGATCTGAGTTTTCTAATCTCTGTAAAATAGAAAAGGGTAAAGGTTAACTAGAATCTATGAAATCTAGTGGGTTAAGGTTAGATTTAGGTGATTAAATTTATTTTCTTGTACTTGTTGGTTTGTCTCTTACCCTTGAAAAGAGATAACATAGTGAAGGATCTCAAAATGCGTCTTGGGGAGTAGATGTAGGCGAGTTAGTGTCGAACCAATATAAATCATTGTGTCTATCTTCTTTTACTTTCTGAAGTTCTGCTTGATTTTATTCTATTTACACAAATGTTTATATTTCCATAAATGCAAATCTGTTTAAGGTTCATTTGCTAAATGTGAATGAGCTCAATCTCTGTAGAAAATTAGAACTCTGAATTTCTGTACTGTGATATTATCAAGTTTAAATCTGTTATTTTACATTCAGTACACTTTCTATTCCTACAGAAACTTTGTGAAGAAGTTCTAAACGCAATAACTTCTCTTTGCAAAGTCTTTCTAAACTTGCAGTAGTTCTGTGAAGCTGTTCTAATCTTGATAATATTACTTCACTGAGCTGTTCTAATCTTGCAAGAAGACTTGTGAGTCAGTTCTAATTTCAATTATTGTACTTCATATAGTCATTCTAATATTAGAAATGTGTTGTAAGAGTATTCTAAACTGAATATCTGTCTCTTATAAATACATTCTAATTCCGCTGCAAATAGAATTCTAAGTTGGTGCTTTTAAAAGCAAAATTTTTAGAAAGCCCAATTCACCCCCCCTCTTGGGCTGTGCCATACTTATATTCGGGACCCACAATTTTTTTTCTTTTATATCCTAAATCTATTTGATTTAAAAGAAAATAGTATTTAGAAAACTAGAAAAAAATTAAAACTATATGGTTCTATTTGGGTCAATTTTTGAAATTTCAAGAATTTATTTGTATGTGCATATATTTAACTAGATAAATAATACTGCTACCATAGCTAAAGTGACTTCTATTATTAATTCAAATTATCATCTCATTTCTTTTATTTTACCTAATAGTAAAAAGTAATTTATTATTATTTTTATTTATAGTTGTGTATAGATATTAATTTGAAGTTAAAGTTAGGGATTAGAGATTGAATAATGACTTAATTTTTTTTTGGGCACCTATTAGAATTTTAAAAATCTCATTTATAAATTAGAGACTAAATGATTAGGTCTAGGTATTAGGTTGAACTTTATTCTGAAACCATTTGATTATATGAAAAAAGAATTAAGTACGTCAAAGGCGTTATAGCAATTATTTGAACGTCAAAATATAATACAAATTAACCACTTATTTTTATTTTAATTTAAACAATATGTATAAAAAATAAATACATAACGAATATAGTCAACGTGCAATGTCATAAAAAAATTAATTTTAATAAAAGTGTCAATATTTATCCTTTTATTAATTTTAAAATTAAAATTTATAATTAATTTCAAGGTATTAAACCCTTATTGTCATAATAAAACATAAGCCTATGAATTATACTTCCTTTTAGTTTAGACTTGATGGGAAATTCCGTTTGATTTTGGATAAAATAGTAAAATGGTTTAGACGTGTGCTCTTTTAGACTTTAGTAGAGTAGAAACACGTTGTTGTTCATTGACATACCCATTAGAATAACTATTAATAATTTATTTTTTATATATTTTTTATTAACTTTTATAAAGATAATATAAAAATTCAATATTTTTAATTATAATTATTACATATATAAAAATAAGTACAAACACTATTATACATATATAGTATTTAATGAAAAATTTTAATAATTTTTTACAAAGACTTTTTCACAAAATTGAAAATAAACAACAATTTGATCCGATCAGTTCTCCCCATATATAAAAATAAATACATATAAAATAATTGATAATCAAATTCAAAATTTATTTTGTGATAGTATACCAAAATAAGAAAAAAAATCAAAAGTTGAAATTAATACTTTAGCAATTAATAATAATAAAGTCAGAACTTTTTGATATAGCAACAGGAAAAAACTCTTAATAGTTAGAGTATTCAATGAATCTCTCTTAATAGTTAAACTATATATATAATAGTTTAAGACTATCTCTTTTTTTAATATTTTATTTTTCTTTTTTAAGGAATTTTTCTAATTTTTTTCTTATTTTTTCCTATATTTTGATTGGTCATCTTAATTAATTTTCTTCCTCTTAATATTTAACATGATAATTGATAATTTTAAAACCTAAAATGATATAATCATCTAACTTTATCTATCTATATTTCTCTTTTTTGATATAAAATTCTTGATTGGATAATGCTTTTAAATATTTGATTACAATATCAGTTAATTAATACTACTTTGTCCCATTTTATTTACTTATTATTGCTTTTTTGGATGTCTCAAAATATTGATAAGGTTTTAAATGTAGATATGCAAATAATTTTTTTTTCCTTAATAACCTTTATAATTGTTTATAAAATGAATGAGTTTTATTAATATCTTAATGAGCTAAGGGTTAAAAAGGATAAAATAATTTGTTTTAATTAAATTCTTAATATGCATGTTTTATCAAATTATGCAAATAAAATGAGAGTAACGGAGTAATAATTAATAACTAATAATGATTTGAATATTACGTATATGTATTTGCCTATCTACATCATGCATTTATATTTTTGAACTACAATTTCAATGTAGAACAACGACTTCAACGTAGATAAGATTGTTGAACTACAATTATTGGACGTTCTGAGTTGAACCAGAAAAACACTAACATTACAATTTCACCATTAATTATTAGGTAGAAAAAGCTTAAGTACTGTCAGATTTAATTAAATAATACTCAAAAAATTAATAAAAATATACTAATATTACAATTTAATTTAAGTACTTTAATATTAAAAATTCAACAAACTATAAATTGCAACTTGAAGCCAATTGAAAGTAGTTCATAAAAGAGAGAATTAATTCCAGTTTGCTATTAAGAGGGGGGTGAGGGAGGCAAGAAACCAACCTTTTAGAAATTGTGAAATATTAATATTATATGTTCCTAATCTCATCTAATCTAATTAGTAGAGCCAAATACAATCTTTTCAAATTACATTAGGAGCAGCAATTAGATAGGTTGCTAAAGAACTCAGCATGTCACATTATAAAATTTACCCTTTATTTATTTTATTATTTCTTCATATAAAAAATTTTAAAAATACGGCACATATTTATATATTATTTTCAGAACTGAGAAAAAAATATACCGTTGATCTTCATTGGAAGTATTAGCATTACAGAGACATGCACCTTCAAAATATAGTTGTTATTAGTTTTATGTTTGTTGAATTGCACAAAGCTTTTAAGTAATATATATGTTTTCTTTATATATATATATATTTGGTGATTTTAGTTTAGAAGTACCCACCAACCAAGCTAACATTTGTTGCATCAACTATTGACTATGCAAAATACTAAACAGGCCACATGCAAAAAAGTAAATGAGTTACTCAATGTATTCCTTTCTCTTACAGTATATATTTCAGTTTCTAACCCATTGCTTCCACCCTCATTCGAGAGAAGATACCAAGAGAGCAGTAATATCAAATCCTGCTCGTTACTTATTTGAAAACAAAGAGAGCGGTAATGTTATTCTTTACTTCTTCCCACTACAAAAAAAAAAAAAGAAAAAATGGGGTCCATCAATATTATTTGTCTCCAAAAGTATTAACATTTCAATATCAGGAGACTGATTTCAAAAATTGTCCCTTTTTATTATAATAAGATACAAAGAGGACAATCAATCTTAATTACAATAACTTATTAATATTTTAATTAAAAATTGGGACGATAGTTGTGCAAATAATAAAGGATAATTTACATTTTCAATGCTAAAGACAAATATTATCTTTAATTTTGGGAATGAATGATGTCTCATATGAGAGATGAAACGACTGGTGTCTCCGTTACCAATGACAACTACTGTCATAAATTTTGGAAACGACTGATGTCTTATATACGAGATACATCTTACGTCTTGTATACCGAATACAATTATCGTCATTAATTTTGCAGACGATTGACGTCCTATATATACGGGATAAAATTTACGTATCGTATAATTATTGTCATCAATTTGGGGGACGATTGATATCTCATATAAAGGAGATAACTTTTATCTCATATACTAATATTAAGTACGTTATATATCAATTATCAATTGGTCCAGTAAAATGAGGTGTTGAATTCTTTAAACAACGTCTAAGGTTCAAACCTTAGTGTTGTTGTGAATGAAAAAAATTGTTTCAATCGGAAGAATTGTGCATAACCTAAATCACTCGAATTTGGATTGGTTGCATATCTTAATCTAAGAGAAATCTTAGGATGAAAGTGACAATTTTAAACATCCCCTAAAGTACTTTTTTTGTGTGGTGTCCAGTTAACTATCTGTATTAGTCATTTCAAATTTCAAACAATTAAATTACTTAAATTATGATATAAAACTCAATAATGTCAACAAGTTACTATTTATTCTACCCAATAACTTCAATTTCAATTTTTTTTTCACATGAAGCTAACTTGTAAATTGCAAAATCAGGACTGCTGATGCTACAGGCTTAAGCTTACAAGGTAGAGCAAGCTAAAAGGACACCACGGAAAAGACAGCTTTAAAGTAAAGGTTTGAAAGACTCGTTTTACTTGCTCATTAAAATGTCTAACCAAATGCCACCACGCCACCAAATTTATACAATAACACAAGCCTAAGTAAAAAGGTAATCCTACAGTCTAAAGGTTCTTTCCTTTATGTGATTTTGACTTCTACTAATTAAAATATATATCGAGATTAGACGAATTGTATTATTAGCCTAAGCAATGCCTGATCTCACTAAAAATATGGATGGAAAATGAGTAAAAACACAATAAATAGACTTAAAAACTTATAAAATCCATTGATTTTTAACATGAGATCATAAATCAGTGAATGAAAATCCCAAAAAACTACAAAATCCAATGATTTTTAACACCGAAATACAAAATAAATGGGTAGATTCACATGCAACAAGCAAAATATAAAACTCATAACACTTCCCACTCTAAACCAATGTAAAACTCTAATCTCTAGTTATCCCAAACAAAATGCCAATTTCAACGTAACATTATTGATTTTAAGAAACAAATTACTTTTCATTATATTTATGGTCAAAAATAAAACTTTTATGGATGCAAGATGAACTAATATTTAAAAATTAAGGAAATTAAATTATTCATAGATTAGGCAGTATCGCACTCCACTCTTGAACCCTTGCAGGTTCAAGTGACAAGATGCCTCGCCGATAAGGAAGAATGTGTTGCAGTGTGCCCACTTCAAGTGGGACCCACATCATGTGAAAAGAAAAAAAAATAAAGGAAAGCAATTGAATTTCAAAGAAGGCAGTGTCACAGCGAAGACAAACATGTTTTGTATGCGTTAATATTTTCTATATAAAGAGAAGAGGTCGCTTAGGAAAAACACACACCAGAGTAAAAATGAAGTTTAGCTTTAGAAAAGGTTCTTCTAAAACGAGGGAGTGACAAAATAGTAAAAAAATTATTTTTAGGTGTTTTAGAAAACACTGTGTATGTCACTATTTTCATCCCATTTTATATTAATCTCTTTGTACACCTATTATTTTTAATAGTGAAAGATTTATTCGAAGTTTATTTCATGGATGTAGCCTTAAAATAGTTAAGAGGAAATCATGTAAATTTCTGTGTGTCGTATTTTATTATTCTCTTAATTTTATTGCGAGACGCAACAAGTGGTATCAGAGCTAGGTTACGGCAAGTTTAAGTATTATAGTTAAGAATTTTTTTAAGTATACACTGTGGTTGCAGCCTAATTTGACCTTTCACATCAAAAAATAATTATTTTTCTTAAAATAATTTTTCACATCATAAAATAAATATACCACGACGAAGAGAAAATTACAACTAATCTTTTAGCGCAGTCTTCTCAGAAAGCAGTTACAGAAACAACAAAGTGATGAACAGTAAAATAATAACTCAAAGTTTACGGTGAATAGTTACTATTAAGCCCAGTACTGTTCATACATCTACTGTTACTATTCACATATACTATTACTATTCACTGTTCACATATACAATTACTATTCATCAAATTCCATAAATAAATTATGAAGGCTGAAACGAGCAAGATGATAAGTCTAAACGGTGAGAATTATCATATATAGAGAAATAAAATGAGAGACTTTCTTATGGTAATAAAAATACACTAGCAGTATTTGGTACAACTAAACTAGAAGACAGGACTAATGAAGAATAGGCTTTTGCACACGAGCAAGTTTGTGATTTTATTTGACAGTTTATCAATGACAATGTACATAATCAAATTTTTAATGAGAGTCACACCTTGACATTATGGAATAAACTTGAGAAGCTATATGCCTAAAAAAATTCAAATATGATTTTTTTAAAGTGAATATATTATTTTTTATTCTAATATATTTTATAAATAAAAAGTATTAGTTTGGAATTTTATTAATAGTTATTTTTGTGAGATTAATAGAGTTCAAATAAAAATAATTTTCAAATCAAACTAATAACTAATATGAAAAAGCTTCAAATGGCAATTAATGGAATCAACAGTTGATTCAAAGCTACTAATTAAAAAACTTACTAGACACCTACAAATTAACTATTAGGCAAAAATCAATTGTCAACTACATGGGTCAGCTGAAATAATAGGCGTTCGTAATTTTTGAATCCATCATCCACACATCTTAAATCATACAAATATAGAATCCACATCATATTCATAGATATTAAGCTCACTAAGGTTGAATCAAAGAGTATAAATTAATAACCATTAAAAGAGAAAAGTGTCATTTGCAAACATATTGGAACTAACATGTGTTCTAATCCAACACTAGAGAAGGTGTTAATCTAATATATACATTGATTTATTACAAGATAATGAATTAAGTGCAAAATGGCATCCTTTATTTATTTCTTATGTTGGTGCTGGGGTTTAATTCATATCAACATCATAGCATCAAACTTCAAATTGCTCCATTTTTCTCTTCTTCTTCTTTTTTTTTTTTTTTGCTTAAATTGGCATATGGTACAACATTGTGTTAGGAAAAAATACCCGCTCCAACACAATTTGTTATTGAAAATTTGATAACTCTACGATTAAATAGTTGTACAACGAATTCAATAAGATAAAATATATAAATAATACTGAGAAAATAATAGGAGACACGATATTTTAATGTGGTTCGATAAATTATCTACATCCATAAATAGCACTAATCTTTTACTACGTGAGGATAAAATAATACCTACAAATATTGTAATTTTTTTCTTGAGTTATGCACACTCAAAAAAATCCTAATATATTTGTATACCTCTCATATAAACCCTATAAAATTGCTATCAAGAGTAAACTCGCTCTTAAACCTAGTTTTAAGCCAACCCCACTAAAGCAATCCCAAGAGTATATCCCACTCTCAAACCCAATGTTTATACTAAATCCACTGAAACAATCTCGAGAGTAAGTCACTCTCAAACTCAGTGTTTATGTTAATCCCACTGAAGCAATCTCCTCTAGAACCCTAGAGAAAAATACCCGAAATTAATTATACCTCATTAATTGCACCGAAAGTATATGCCATATTCTCTCTTTTTCTTTCTTTCTTTTCTTTTTCATTTTGCACTACTACCTCTCATGCACACACTCAGGCATATTTATATATACACAAAAAAGTAAGTTAGGTGAAGTAGCTCACCAACACACCAACCAAGGAAGGAAAGAAAAAAAAAAAATCAATGGTCAATGCACTTGAATGAGACATCGCCAACAAATCTCCTCCTCACATTCAAGTTGGTAAGTTTAATGATGCCTTTGATTGACTCGTCTTCTCCGCTTGGCACCTTGCTCCTTGCACGCACAAGTTTCTCTGTTGCGCCCTTGCCTTCGATTGGCAAATTTATGCACGCCTCATTCACTCCACCTAGTGACCCTAGATAAAACTGTCTCATATAAAAATTCCATTTTTACAAGAAGCAATTTTCTTCTATCCACAACAATGTAAAAGTAATTAAATACCATGTGCTATTACAAGTTCCAAATGCCAATAAAAGTGATTAAAGTGAGGATAAAAATTAATTAATTTGAAATAGCCCACTATAAAAATGACAAAGTCACAGAGAGTTTATCTACAATAAAAAATGGTTTTAACCTCTTTTTTTTAAAAAAAAAAAATACTAAAATATTTTTTTTTGCCAAATTTCACGGGTCCCATTGCTGCCTTTGGCCCTAGTGTGGCTCTGTCCCTGCATATAGCCATCCATGGACAATTTGTCCGTGATTATTTTTGTTTACTTGTACTTATCGTTAAAAATCAAGATTGCATCAATGAAAGTCAATAAAATAACTTATTTTTATTATTTTCTACTATTTTAATTTGTATATGAATATCTTTGACATTAAAATTTAACAAAGAAAATAATTGTAACAACATAAAGAACCAGTGTTCTGAAAACCGGATCGGTCAGTAAACTAGTGAAGATAAAGGTTCACCGAATCGGAGGGTTTGACCGGATTTAATACGATTAAACCAGATTTTTATATGTAATATTTTAAAATATATTTATTAAATAAAATTAAAAATATAAGTTATAAAAAAAAATTTAAACTCAAATAAAAAAATTTTCAAATTTAGATTTTTCAAAAAAATAAAAATTAGTAAATAATTTAAAATTAATAAAATATGAATAAATTTAAAATAAAAAAATTAATTACCATAAAGTATATTATTATTTTTCAATTTAATTAATATATTAGGATTTGAGTTTATAAATAAAAAGGCCCAAAGATTTAAAAATTAGTGCCCAAATTTTTTAGAAGCCCAAATAAAAAAAGCCCATAATTTCTAAAAAATAACCGGCAGTTTTTAGCCGATTTTTAACCAATTTTGATCGATTCAGTCCGGTTTTTCAACGCAACTCGGATCGAACTACAGCCCAATTCCTTGTTAAAACCGGTCGAACCGGCTGGTCCGGTCCGATTTTTAGAACTATGTAAAGAACAATATTCAAGAGAGCTGTAAGACTTATATAAAAAAAAAATACTAAAAGCCATTATGTTTAAAATCATAAAGGATACAAAATTTGTAATTCTTTTAAGATGAACACCAAGAGCCATTGTGTTTAAAAATCATAAGAGAATAATTTTTAAAGAGGTCAATTGTGTTTAAAGGCCATAAAAGCCATAATTGGAGAGTGATTTTTAATCTATAAATTAGAGAGAGAAAGAAAGAGAGGTAAGGGGGTACATAAATCTTCAATTTTTCATAGAAAAATACTTAGATTATAGAGTTTACTCTCCTCCATGATTATTCTTTATATAATAATGATTTTTATTTTTATTTTTATTTTTTTGTGTAAACTACTAGGAATGATTTTTAAATTTTAATGGACATTTTCACTTTATAAAAATATAAAAAATGAATTTGTAAATAGTTTTATTTTTGCATCACTTTAAAAATAGTTTTTAAAAGAAGATTTTTTTTTTCTTTTTTCACCATTAAGCCCAAATAAATAATTTTATTCCAAAACTAATTGAACCGAACCGAAATTCGTATATGAACTGAACAAACCGAATCAAATTGAATCTATATGTTAGATTTTTCAATTTCTTTTACTATTTCATTTCGGTTTCAAGCCCAACCTCTTAATATTTGCATAACAAAATTGAACCAAGTAAAAAGATATTGTTCAAACCAAATAAATCAATTAACCAAATCTCTCTTGGACATTAGACTGAACCGAATCAAAATAAATAAATCGATTCAATTTTCAGTCCGATTCAAATTCGGTTGCTCACCCCTAGCTGTGGCAATTGTATCAGCTTCTATTTATTTGCTAGAGGAGAAAAGTCTTTCCTTATTGCAAGTGGAAATTGGTTCGCAACAAATTCTACTATTACAACCATATTAGACATAGCTTTATTATTATAAACATGTGCAAAAGTTTTATTTTGTGGATATGCATGCAACTATAAAATAACTCAATCTTGACTTATGCATTATCATGTGAGTAGTTGGGAATTAATTAACGGAGGCATGCCTCCCTAAACCAAATGATAGGGATTTCTGGTTGTGACAAGTGTCAATTGTCTTAAGGGAGAATTATTTAGATAAGATGATTACAATTTGAATACTCTTTCTGTCGGTCTATTATTGAGTAGTGCCGTGTCTATATTAGAAATGAATCAACTGACCCTCTCTTTTTTTTTTCTCTTAATATCTTTTATATATATGTATTTTTTCAATCGATCACTATTAAAATTTCAAATAAACTCCTTTTTATTATAGTTTATTCTATATTAACCCTAGAAAATTTTTTCCCTGGATCTACTACTAAAAGAGGAAATAATAAAATATGAATATTTTTCCAGTAGAAAAAAATAATGTATTCTAATATATTTTATATATAACTATGAAAAAGTTTAAATTTTACAAATGCGACGTCGCTTACCATACGATAAAACAAAACTCGTCATCCCAAAATCAAACATTTTAATTATTTTCACAAACAATAAATTGTGAGAATTCGACAAGCCCTACAAATACTGGGCCGGGCCTACCATTACCTCGTAAAAATGATGTGTTTTGTCCACAACGAAGCGTTGAATCGACACCGGAAATATTAATTTAACATTTTTAATTTTCACCTCATCAAAAATTTATTGTTTTGGAAAAGAAAATATTCATTACCCTTTAGAAATTACATAATTTCATTTTTACTTTTATTTTTATTAAATTACCTCACAAACTTTCTAATTTCCCTACTTCACTTAATTTTAAATTTCTTTGTTGAAAATCTAAAATTTCCTTCAAAATTCTCTTAATTAA
Organism: Jatropha multifida; assembly: GCA_948099535.1. NCBI lineage: Eukaryota > Viridiplantae > Streptophyta > Magnoliopsida > Malpighiales > Euphorbiaceae > Jatropha > Jatropha multifida. Next base: position 22,241 of record CANUEX010065986.1, read on the forward strand.
GAAATGCTAAAAATTTATAGAATTTTATTTTTTATAGAAAGCGCCGTATCAGAATTAGAGAAAGTCTATTAATTTTGCAAGAATCTAATAATAATCTTATAGTCTCATATTTTAATAGCGATCATATTTCTCACCAGAATGAAATATATTGTCAGGAGTTCAATTATAACCTTACACTTTTACATTTTATATTAATAAGGGATATGATTACCATTAAAATGTGAAAGTGTAATAGTATATGATGGGCTCTCTATAAAATTTAGGGAGATGGCAAAGATAATCACTAAAAGTACAATATCAAATTTATAGATTAGGGCATCTAAATTTTATTTTATAATATTACATTCAACTTATCATGATCAGTTTAAATAAATTTAGCAATAAGCAAATGACGGAGAATTAAATTTGAAATATTTCATTTCCTCGTCATGGAAATGACCAAATTATTAAACAAACCAATCCCTTTCTCTAAGTAATAGGCACACTTGAAGGACAATCTATTAAATAAATCATCCATAGTTTCATCTCCAAAATGACTTGCTAGCACGGGTTCTGCTACGGCCCTCATGTAGTCTGCTACGTACTTCCCTCTTTCCCATTTATCAAATTCCAAACTGTTGTTGCTATTTTCAATATTGGCATCCCAACTTAGCTCGAATTCTTCTAGTCTTGTAATGGCAAAGGAATCTTCACACTCAATCATATGTCTCACTTCTTCTACACAAGGAGCATAAAATGGCATATTGAAGGAGTCTAATGTTGATTCTTCAATTAGTCCCTATAAATAGGAAAAGTAAACTTAATTAGTAAGCAAAATAATAAATTTTTTACTGATTCATCGAGCGATAAAAGATTCAATGTGTCAAAAGGCAAGTGTCTTGTTACCTCTTGAACCATGTGATGGAGTAACGTTCCAATTAACTGGAAAATTTCACAACCATACGTGCAAGAAGGATTCTTGTTACCCTTTGCAAGGAAGGTGAGGACCATATGACCTCCTGCAACCATCTCTATTGCACGTAACCTTAAAAATGTTGTAAAGTCCTTTTCAAATTGGTACATATATGCTTTTTGTACACTTGGAGGGCTTGTTTTTGCTATGCAAATGTTGCCTTTGTTCAATGGAATCCCATTTTCACTTACAAGCCCTTCTGGTACCTATGGATTTTATAACAAAAATTTTAGAATTTTAATTCAATAAACTTTTCTCGAATTTACTATATATTGTACTCAAATACAATCTGTTTATTAACCTAAAAATGGTGATTAATATATCTAACGAGAATCAAGGAATCCAAATTAAACTGGCCGGACCTGAGAACACCAATGGAGGCTGTAAGAAGAGTGAACAAAATGCAAAGAACGTGGTGGAAATAGCCTTCCGTAGAAACTTCCTGCCATGGCTGCTATAAAACAAGGCCCAAATTTGCTCCCTTTCTCTTTCTTCAGTTTCTGTTCAAAATTGGGCACAATGGACCTGAAAATGGTGTTAAAATCATTCCCTGGAAGATCATTTAAGAAAACCTGCAACAGGGGTGGCTTTTTGTTTAATTTACTAAAAGTAGAGTCTATTGTTTCTATCATTTCACAAAGTGGCAATAGTGTATTTGGTCCTGATGAGCATCCCATTTCTGCCATTGTTATACTCTCCGGCAAGCTTTTGATGCATAGCTTTGCGATGCTTTCTTCTACTATAGGCTTGACTGTCAATGTCACTTTCTTCTGCATCAAAGAGAGGAACGAATTAGTTTCTTGCCAGAAAAATATAAACTTTATAATTTATTACTTAGAAAAGAACAGTGAGAGACTTGATATCATGAGTTATTGTAGTAGCTTTTTTCTCCTTCTCCTCCATTCATGCGAAGAACTCGAGAAACTTCCATGGCGGCCCTATCAGATATAAGTTATTTGATCAATAAACAAAGGCTGCTCTGCGTGGCTCTATTTGTTGTCCATGGACTTATATTTATAGGCTAATAATTACCAATAACACTGACAGACCATAAATAGAAAATAGAGTTTGAGGGAGAAAAACATAACTTTTTTGAACTTTTGGAAAACAACAAAAAGTTTTTTTTTTTTTATCCAAATCATGTAGCTTTGGTCTTTCCATTAAAGACCATCTCTACCAATTATAGCAACTCTAAGCAACGTGCCATAAAAAGAACACCATCTTAAATATTTTCCTGATAGAGTTGTCGGTGCCTTGTTTTTTGCTTCAGAATGGGATTGAGTTGAAAAATAGTTAATTACTTCCTATTTATTTATTTGCGCTTTACCGTAGGTAAATATTTGTATAATTAATAATTAATAAAAATCGATCATAATAAGAAAAATAAAAAAATGTAACTATTTACACAATTGAATTATATATGTGTTAAGGACCCGATGCTTAAAATTAGAAGGTAAAAAGAGAAATTTTCAAACTTTGTAAGGGCTAAATTAATACAAATTTACAGTATCGTATAGGAAAATTTTATAAATTTTGAAATTACAGAAATACCTGCTAAGCCTTAAACGTGCGGATCTGAATTGAGTTACAGTGAGTTCAAGCTTGACTCGATAACTATAAACGAATTAAATTTAAACTAAGCTCGAATTTGTCAAATAAAAATGTTGTTCTATTGATATTGCTTTAATAAATCTTTACTTATTGAGTTCACTCATGATTTCAATTTAGGGAAATTGATTAGCATCTAATGAGTTGAGCTGATTCATTAAACAAATGCAATAGCTCAATGAGCTTATCAAGTGAGTTCAAGAGAATTTTCATCAAGCTGAATCTTGAACCGCTCAGCTCATTTTCAACTCTGAAATTGCCCTAACTAATCTTCTCCATTTGTATATATGTAAAGAGGTGTGGCACGGAGTTAGAGAAGCATTGAGGCGGCTAAAAAAAATGGATTCAAAAGAAAGCACGCGAAAAATATGAAACAAGATATAGAGAAGACTAAATTCACATCCATCCCTTTCACCAACCAACCGAACAGCTACGTAATAAAGTCCTTCAAAGTTCAACCCAGTATAGAAGATTCTCACGAAAATAGGAATGGAAACGGTGACGTTAATTTTATTTTCGAGGAAAGAGTTTGAGAAACAATTGGAATACAGTTGATGAGATCTAATTGTATAGTAGTGTTTTCATTGGAATTTTGGGCAAATTAATAATATATCAGCATCGAAAAGGTTTTAAATTTCGTGTTAATAATGAAAATAAATAAAATAATAAATTTAAATATTTTCATAAACTATATAATTTTCAAGTGTAGAATGTTAATAAATAAATAATTATGGATTTCAATCATTCAACAATGGAAATTATAAATTAGAATGAATTTTAAAATTAAAAAAATGTACAAGATATAATTTAGAGAAGGAAAGATCCAAATCGAGAAAGCGATGTCATTTTAAATAAAGAATATTTGCAGTATCTTTTCAAATATTTACTGAAAATAATAAAAAGAAACGGAAGAAAGAAAGAAATCGTCACAATTAATTGGTTTGTATTGGTTGCTGCAACTGAAGATTCTGCGTACTCCCAACAAATCTGAAAGTATCCATCTTTGGAATTTTGAACTCGACAACATCTGCTACACTTCAGTGTTTCGATTCTTTATACCATCCCTCCTATTAAAATGACTTGGGTAACAGATGCTGTCAATTGCGAAACAAATATTCTTTTAGGTAAATAAGTTTGTGGCCCATAAACCTATTCCATTAAGATAGATTAAGTCTTCAGTCCATAAATATTAGGGCTTAGATTTTGTATTCGGCCCTTAATTTTTCAACCTATCATTGTCTTTTATAAATTTATTTATTATTTCACCCCTTGAGTAGGAGCAGCTTGCAAAAACTTAAAATTGCTATACCATTAGCATGATTTGTAAAAGAATATAAAATGCGAGAGTTGAATTTCCGTTTACATTGCAAATCTTTTTCAATCAATTAACCATTATCATACTTCTACTTGGTACGTGCCGCCCGAAAAGATACTCATTGCCATCCGAAAGTCAGAATGTTGAATGTGGAATAATAACATAGAAAATGGTAAACGGAAAATGTTACACAGCAGCCCTCCTCTTCGATTAAGGTTCATCAAATTGGTGATAATCTTTATGGTGGATCGAAATTGAAAATTTAAGGCATAAAGTTCGGTTATAGCTTAAGCGTCTTATCCGAAAGTCAGAAGCCAAAACACAGATACAGAAATGTTGGTCAAGTTCTCAACAGTTAAAAGATTTGGTGGATTTAAGGTTTTATTATTGGCTGTCACACTGTCGCTCTTCCAAACCACACACATGAAGAACACTGAACACCTTCATTAAAAAGATGAAAGCGAGACATATTGCTTGCTTCTGTTAATATTTATTCAGATACAGACATGTCTAAATAATATTACTTTTTTTATTTTTGTTTTTCAAGAACAATTCTGATATCTTCCATGGCTATACATTTGAATTCTTGCTCTTCTTTCTCTTTAAGCAACTTCTCCCAAATATCTTCTGTTAGTCATAATTACTCAATAATACCGACAAGAATTTGTTTCTCTTCTTCGATTCTACGAAAGAATTCAACAATTCATCTAGGCGAGCATTTTCATCGGCTTAAAGCGTCAAATTTGCAATGCCAGAGTAAGCAATTTTCTTTTCTTGTTTGTAAAGATGCTTAGTGCTTTTGAATTTGAGATGGGTTTATATATGGTTTAGGTGCACTTGCAAGTTCTTTGGCTATAGAACATGTTGAAACTAGAGCGAAAGAGAGTTCTATTCATCTACTAGAAACAGAGAAAGCAGAGTGTACGTGTCTCAGTATTGTTGTTGTTGGAGCTTCAGGGGAACTTTCCAGGAACAAGATTTTTCCAGCACTCTTTGCTCTTTTTGATGAAGATCGCTTACCCAAGGTAAAGTTGAAGTATTCTTTTGTATTCAGGCTTTCTTTTTTGCAAGTTTAATATTGAATTTTCATGTCTTATACTGTTTCTGGACAGAATGTTGCAATATTTGGGTATGCACGTAGTACAATGTCCAACGAGGAGATGAGAAACATGATTGGCGAAACTCTTACTTGTAGAGTAGATCAGAGGTATTTAACCTGTTTGCAAATAATTCCTATATTTCCCCAAGATTACAATTTTGCAATTGTCAATTAACAGAATGCAATAATTTTCAGGGAAAATTGTAAGGAAAAGATGGATCAGTTTCTTAAGAGATGTTTTTATCATTCAGGTCAATACAGTTCTGAAGAGCATTTCTTGGAGTTAGACCAGAAGATCAAAGAAAACGAGGTACCAATTCCACTTGCATACATATGTAATATGTTGTCTAAAAGAGATGTACATGATTTGTTCAGTAATATCTTGTGTACTCCTTTCAGTCTGGAAGACTATCAAACAGATTGTTTTATTTGGCAATACCTCCAAATATGTTTGTTGATGCGGTGAGATGTGCTGAACGGAGAGCTTCTTCGGGCAATGGGTGGACTAGGGTGATTGTTGAGAAACCTTTTGGCCGCGACATAGACTCATCGAGAGAATTGACAAGGTGCTTGAAGAAGTACCTCAATGAGGATCAAATATTCAGGTAGTCCTTTCTTGGCATTTTAATTTATCATATAAGAGAAATACTGGATCTGCAAGTGCCATTAGAAATCTCAAGTTTTAACAACTGAAATGCAGAATTGATCATCACATGGGCGAAGAGCTTGTGGAAAATCTATTGGTGCTCCGCTTCTCTAACCTTATTTTTGAGCCTCTATGGTCCCGGGATTACATCCGCAATGTGCAGTTGATATTTTCTGAAGACTTTGGGATAGAGAAAAGAGGCAGGTTGGGTACAAACAATTACTTTCTATCATATTCTGCCTAATTCACACAATAATCTGTTAATGATTTATAGATACTTCGACAACTACGGAATCATCCGTGACATTATGCAAAACCATCTTCTACAACTACTAGCACTCTTCGCAATGGAGACGCCTGTCAGCTTACATGCAGAGGACATCAGGAATGAAAAGGTATAAAGAAGAATAATTCCAACAAGCTAAATTGTATAACATCTTTTCACTGTTGTATTATTCTTGAATCAGGTAAAAGTTTTGCGATCATTGAGACCTGTTCAGCTAGAAAATGCAGTTGTTGGCCAATATAAAGGAAATGATGTTACATCCTCTGCTGCTTATACTAATGACCCAACTGTGTCAAGTAATAGCCTCACACCAACTTTTGCAGCAGCCACCCTCTTTATCGATAATGCTCGTTGGGATGGAGTTCCTTTCCTGATGGTAGCAGGCAAGGCTCTTCATTCGAATCTGTGAGTATATGTTTGATTTGATAATTCTATATAGCTAACTATGGATGGAACGACTCAAAATTGCGATTTGGCTCCAGAGTGGAGATCAGGGTTCAGTTCAGACACGTTCCTGGAAACTTGTATAAGCAAAAGTTTGGAACAGATTTAGATAAAGCCACTAATGAGCTTGTGCTTCGAGTGCAACCTGATGAAGCTATTTACCTGAAGATTAACAACAAGGTTCCAGGGCTTGGAATGAGAATGGATCTTAGTGATCTTAATTTGCTATACAAATCAAGGTAAAAAAAAAAAAAATTATTATGTTTCTTCAACAAAAATGTGGCATTTAATTCTTGGTTTCTGTTGATAGGTATTCAAGACAAATTCCAGATGCATACGAAAGACTGCTATTAGATGCCATAGAAGGAGAGCGCAGATTGTTTATGAGGAGTGATGAGTTAGATGCTGCGTGGGCAGTGTTCACACCATTTTTAAAGGAATTAGAAGAGAAAAAGATTGCTCCTGAACTTTACCCATATGGCAGCAGTGGTCCAATTGGTCTTCACTACCTTGCTGCCAAGCACAGTATTCGTTGGGGAGAGTTTGGTCTTTACGAATCCTAAATTGTGTACATATAATTATTATTATTATTGTATACAGTTTACAGTCAATATATTTTAGTTTCTTATCCAGCAAAATTGAATGTCTTTTCTTTCAAATTTCTTGAATTTCTTTTTTTTTTTAAGTTCGAGAATTCTTCAGTTTTAGTTTAAAGAGCCCATTGAAGAAAATCATTTCCCTGTAAATGAGCTAAACTTTTCATAAGCTTTGGCTCAAAAAAAATAGTTGAAGTCAGTCCAAAGTGTTACGAAGCCGCAGAGAAGCAATTCCTCACCTGTTTGTTTAGTGAGAAACTGAAGAAAATAGAAGAGTTAAGAAAGAAATAGAGATCAATGGAGAGAGAGACAGACAGAAAACAGGTAGAAATATTATTGATCGTAAAAGTACCATGTCCTGGTTTTCCCATTATGAAGCGTTTTTAAACACTCGGAAGATAGCATTTTGACTCCCGTGCCTAACAAGATGTGAATTCGGATTAATACAGACCCGGAGTCCTAGTTCTTACGCCACATCAATTAATCAGTTTCAAAAATATCACAAACAAGCAGAGAGACTCTATTACTAATGCCAATATTTTAATCTCTTTTTTGCTTCCATTCCAATGGCTCTTTGTGACATAATAAAACAGGATTAGCTAGAAAATATTTGAAACTCTCTAATGGAAAAAGTTAGGCACATAGTATATTCTGAAGGTAAAATTACAGAAATAACTTAGTAATTGGATGGAATTGAGAAAAAAAAAAAAAAGGCGAAAATTAGTTCAAAAATAGTCAAATTTATTATTTGAAAAAAAAACTAACCAATAGAAACTTTTGGTAATGTGCATTTACAGATAAATCAAGCAACATTATACATAGAGCACACAAAAATAATTCAAAATAAATAAAGGCAGGCAAAACAAAATGTGTACACGTCGGACCCAAACAACTGGCATCCATTATTATCCCTATCATTCACAAATGACAAATCAAATGCATGAATCCCCATATGCTTTCCATACACCTCTGTGGTATCAATCGAATTTTTAATCAAATCAAAACAGAACTACCGCTAAACACAAACTCAATAAAACCATAACTAATCTCCCACCATCCATTTTGCTGATTCCATTATCATCAGCCGCCGTCGAGTCTTCTGAATCATCTACCGGTGCATCAGCGTCTGGTGAATCCGCCTCCTCATCCTCCGTCTTCGGCGCTTCCGCCGCCGCCTTCTTCTTCTTCTTCTTGGCAGACTTGGGCGCCGGTGCCGGATCCTCAGCCTCCGCTTTAAACAATTCCCTTGGCAACAGTACCTTGTCAATTTTATAAATCACTAACGGCTCCTCATCTTTTATTGTTCCCGTTATCTTGGCCGTTATAACCTTTGTTTCCAAGGTTATGTCCTCTCCGTCATTTTGCACGGTGAAATCGTACTTATTAGCGCCGTCAGTAGCCAACGTGTTCATCAGTCCATTACTGGATTTCAACATCTGTAAGGACTGGTAAACAGGGATCCCGTGATATAACAGTAACGATACCTTTTTAGCAGCGGTCAAGTTCTTATACTTGGGCATGAATCCGTTAATGACAGTGTCGGTGGGACAGAACACCGTTAATCCTCCGTCTAAATTTTCCTCAAATGTTTTTACAGCTCCTGTAGCTTTCAGCAAATCGGTGAAGGCTTTGCAGCCCTGCTTTGACATGATTTCCGTCAGATTCAGCGTCGGCGCCGCCGTCGGTGCCTCCGCTTCAGCCGAATTCAACGCCTGTTTACAGTTTAAACTTTAGATTTGAAAATTTTGAAACAATAAATCTCAAAGCAGACTGTGAGTACAATGAGCAGACCTGACTGATTTGCATAACTGAAATGTTGTATGGAATCTCTTCCAGAGATTTAACATAAACAGCATCGAGCTTTCCGTTATTATCTTCTGAGCCAAACGCGACCTTACCGCCTTTAAGATCTGTGATATTAACATAGCCCGAAGTTCCAGCAGCTGAACCGGTGGCTTGGAACATGGTGGAAGTCAAGGTGGTGCCATCGGTAATTTGGTGGAGTTTCTTGGCGCCAAAGTAGTCAACAAGAACATGGAGAGATAAAACGTTGCGTAGAGTAGAGACGGAGAGTTGTTTAGCTAGTAAAGATGACATGGCAGCATTGTCAAGAGCGAGGACTGTGATGGTTTGGCGGCGGTTGATTTCGGCAGCGAGGTGAGTGACTGTAAGATAGTGGTTGAAGGTGGAGAATGCAGGATGCTTGGCTAGTATGCGAGTGATGTTGTGTGCGTAACAGGTAGAAGCAAGGAGTAAAAGAGAGAGGGTGAGAGCGAGGGCGGTAGAGAGAGGCCGCGACTTGAGCATTGTGGCGGTGGAGACAGAGGAGGGAGATCTGCGGGAAGGGGGGGTAAATTACTAAATTGAGCGAAGAAGACTAGAAGAGTGAGTGTGCGTAATAAAGCAAAAAATAGTGGAATTTTGGGCTAATTTTTTCAAAGCATTGCCAGATTGGCATTTGGTGGGTGTGGGTCCCACTCACATATGGATCCCTTGACAAGCAACGTGTCGGAGAATTTAACGGCTACTTTGCATGCCGTTGCGCTTTTACTGTGCATAATCGTTTTCATCGAGCCCCTGTGCCGGTCTGAGTTGAGCAGTGTTTTTTTTTCTTTTTTTTAAGTTAATTTATAATTATAATATTTTGATATTATTATTTAATTTATCAGATATTTGTATTTTTTTTTTTAAAATGAAAGCTTAAAATTCTAAAAAGATATTGTTAATCTATAATATGATACATTCATACTATCATGAAGTAGCTAATTTATCATTCTTGAAGGATGATTTTTAAGGCAATGTGTTCCTAGAGAATACTTTTTTACACATTTCGCTAAATAATTTATACACTGATTTACTTCGTTATAAAAATGCTTGACGCAGTTTCCAAACTGGGGATATTTGTATTCTTTTAATATTTAACAAAAAGGTAATTGAACACAACAATAAAAACATAGAAATTTGTTCCCTTGTGTCCACAGTGAGAAACAAGATAGGCCAAAATAATGAAAGAGATTCAAAATTAATGCATTGAAAATAGATTTTAAAATTTATTATATATAAATAAACATTCAACCACATCATTATTTATAATTTCCATTTTACATAATACACCAGTCACAGTTCATATTAACATTGAAAATTTATATTTTTTATTTTATATGACACATCAATCATAATCCACGCTCTCATTGAACATGCTCTTATAGCAAGTAACGGGACCACTTAATTCTTTTTTTCTCGCATCAAATAAGAGAGAAGACAATTTGTTAGCTGTAATGCATACTTTCATTGTCAAAATTTGTCATAAGATCAATAATTAGCATATCTAGAGTGTTACAATTAGGATTCTATTTCATTTTTTAAATTTTAATTTTTCAAATATTCTTTTAGTGATTGCTTGAACAGTGTTTTCCATTTTTGCACTTACGTAGATGTTACATCATATATTTAATTCATATTAATAATTTATTTTCCCTCCTATATATACTGAAAAATTGTACTTAATAGAATGTATGTAATGAAGTAGGTATATTGTATATGTTTCACCGGAAGAAGGGTTCAGCAATAATTGTACGAATGCATTTAAAAATTTAATCCCAAATCTATTACTCCACCGATTTAATCTCAAATTAAACAAACTTGTTGAATTTTGCAGTATTGGAGGAATATGAAAGTGGGAGCCACAAGTATGTGTCGGTGGCAACGTGCAAAAATCAGACGAGAGCCAAGCTGGCGTATTGCATTAGGCCACGTGGATAGAGACCCTTCGATGGGGACACTTCAGCTGATACCTGCACCGACGGTCTCCCCATTTCTGTTAGTATCATTATTCCTCCTTTAAAAAGAACTCAAAACCTCGGAAGAAAACGAGAAAAAGAAAAAATAAAGTGAATTGTTGCGATTTTTTTATTCATTCTATAAATATATTTTTTATTTAAAATTTTGGATATGGTAAAATGAAATAAAATCGTAGGAATTAAAAATTTATATTTTTAAAACAATAGGTACCGACTTATGTGTAGGCTAAGCCTTTTGGGATTAAATTAATCAACTATTAGAACTTATCACGCATTGTCACTATGAACATGTTACCAAATCGTATATTCTTCTATTTTATTAATCAACTAGTAGTATATATAACTGCCCGTTGCATAGATACTTTTTTATTTTTAATTATAATAAGGGATGTTTAATTATAATATGCACCTAAATGCTTTAACATTGTAACACTTAAGCTTCTATGCTTCAACTATTATATATTTATAAAATAAAAATAGATAAATAGATAGATATAGATATTAATTAAATACATCGATATATTTTTTATTTAGTCATTTTACATAATAAATTGAAAAAATAACTATTTTATTTTTATATCTTTTAATATTAATCAACTTGTCCCTACACTTTTAAGATACACCAATTTTTATACATATTTTGCATTTGTTATAGTAATATATCATTTCGCAAATTTTTTTATTTTTTTTGTTAAATATAGGGACAAATTGATAAATTTTACCTAGATATAAGGTTAAAATAATAATTTTTTAAAGAAATTTTAGGAGATTATATTAAATCAAAAGACAGTAGATCATTAGAAAATACAGGAGGTACAAGATTCCACTCTTGAAAATCAAGTATAGAATAAACTATTATAGCAATACCATGGGCAAGTTGATTCGCTGAATTTTTTACAAAAACAACTGAGCTATGATAAAACTCCTTCAAAATAAACTTAAAATCATTAACTAGTAACCCGAAATATGACCTATTTATACTATGGCTATTTAAAGCAATATGCATCTAACTTAAAAAGGACTTGGCGTAGCCCCTTATCCTTCTGGGCAGTGATACATGGAACGATTCGTTTTAAATACGGAGTATATTTTAATAGTATTGGTGGGACATAGTACTTTTAAGTGGGACATAGTATTCTTAAGTGGATCTGATACACAAAATATGAAAAAAGATTTTAGGTGTAATTGGCTAGGGGTAAAACAAACAATCCATTTAATTTTTAAAAGTGATGTAAAGTTTATTAGACAGTGGATGCTTTTTAAAAAAAAAAAAGTGACGTAAAGTTTATTGGATGGTAGATCCTTTTTTTTTTTAATAAAGTGGATAATAACATACTTCTTATTAGCATGTTATAAATTATAAATAATAATATTATTATCTTTTCCTAAAAGAAAATAAGTTTTTGATAAATTATAATGATAAAAAAAATTAATTGTAAGTATGCCTATATTTTTATTAATTACAATAAAATTTATGTAAAACATATCAAGTAATTTTATTATTTTAATATAAAAATATTCTTTTTATTGTAGTGACTTTTTTTTTTTTAATTTGAGAATGAAAATTGATTATTATGAAAGAGTGAAAAGTTTGCGACAAGCAAAGGCATGATAGAGGGAGAAACTTCCTCAATCCAAGCCCTCTCACAATCAAAATTATAAGCTAATTGACTAAGAGCGTGAGCGCTGATTCTTCACTTATAACATGATTACAAGAAAAATTATCAAATCTACTAATGAACAAATTAAGAACAAGCAACCTAGAGTCATAATCAATATCTGAAATTGTTTTGCACTGAAGAACAATATTAGCCAATCCCATATCAAGTGCTGCTAGCATGCTAAAAATGGCAACTTCGGTTTTAGCGTGGTCAGACAACAAAGAGGAGGTATCTTCTCCAATTTTCTTAGAAAAAAAAATTAATTTAAATTAATGAGCTCTACATTTGAATATTGTCCCAAGCTAATTATACTACAAATTTAATTCTTTACTTAAATCTCTCTATGTCAATTCCAAGTTTCATTAAATCTATCACTCATACAATCTTAACCCTAAAAATAATAATAATTAATCATTCATAAAGAGTTGTCTTACCCATATCTATATTCATTTTAATATAAGATATCTAAATCCATTTAAATTTAGGTAGCAATATTTATAGTCATCACAAACTTATTTCGTATAGCTTATACTTATTAATATTAATATAAAGTTATTATAGTAGCTTAATTGAAAAAATAATTTTTTTATCTGTTCAAATTTCAATTATGTCAAAAATTAAATTTTAGGTAAAACATATAGCATGTATCAAAGTCCTTAAATCAAAATCCATCATGGGTAGTAAAATTACGATCCTACTTCAAATCTTTTTATTAATAATATAAATCTGCTATCTCTATTTAATGCTTAACAAAATGAGATGCAGTTATCATAGAAAAACAATATTAATATCATCACAGAAAAATATATTAATATATTTTGTGTTTTCTTCCCGTATTATAATAGTCCAAGGGTTCTTTTCAAACTGCGATGTTTTAACGAGATTACCAAATTAAGGGAGAAATTAATTTTCCTTGTTTGAATACGGTGAATAAAGTTTGAAATGAATGAAAATCTTAATTATTTTTTACTAGGTTCCACGAGATTTTATTCTCTCCAATTCAAAGAAAAAGTTAGAATATAATAATAAAAAATTAAAAATGAATTAGTATATAGAAAGTTTCAATATTAACCGATGAAAATTTAATTTTTCAAATAAAATGATAAATAAAATATTTTTTTATTTACGAATTTCCCTAATCTCAAGTCAAGTTGAATGATTTATGTTAAAAAAAATAAATTTAACATGAAATTAGTCGAGTTAAGGTTATACTATTGGATGATTTCTATTACTCACCACTAAAAAAATGTATTGAGTTGAAATTTTCTTATTAGACGATGTTTCTATCTATTATTTTTTTTGCTTATTATATTATAAACAGTTTGTTTAGTTTTATATGTTTGTCCTTTTATTGTACTTCTTTTGACTAACAATGCATCTGGGCTCGTTTTTCAAAATTTGACAATAAAAAATTATCATGCTTTGAACGAATGGTTCCATCAATCATTTTCCTATCCTTTATCCAACTTAACAATTTCCTCAAGCCCATAACTTCAGCAAAGCCAGGTTCATATGGACCCGATAGAACCCCACGAAATGCTACCAGAAATCCTCCTGCTGCGTCCCTTATCATAGCCCCAAAACCCATAGATTAAGTGGCTTCAAGCGGGCATGCATCCACACTGCATTTGATCCATCCTGTGGTGGAGGCTACCATCAAGACACATAAGCAGCAATAGTATTATTCGCAGTAACTGTAGAGTAATTAATCCTATGATGTGCTTCTTGCCACTATTGCAAATGGCTTCGTGCTGCATCCACAACTTGAACTACAGAAAAGCTCCTCTTGTTTCAGACCACATCATTCCTACATTTCCAGAACTCATGCAAGAATACACACAGCAAAGGGATCTCTACTTCGATTGGCGCATTCAAAATAGTAGCAAACCACTCCTTGAAAGATTCATAGATCGGTTAGAAAGAGTTCCAATTCAACAAACTCCAACACTCATGCACCGGAGGACAAAATAATTAAAAAATGCATACAGATTCACTCTCATTGTTATACACAGGACATAATCCATTTGTCTCCACTCTTCTTTGCTTCGACAAGTCCAATGCGGGAAGCACTGCCTACACAGCCTCCATAAAAAATTCTTGATCTTTGGAGGTACTTGGACATTCCATAGTTTGAGCCATACATACTCTCTTTGTAAACCATGGGACATCCCCAGACCCTCTTGCAAGTACCTATACCCGCTTTTTATTGTGTATGCCCTTTTTCTATAGGCGCACCCTGCATTACCTAATACCCATGGATTTGGCCGCTCAACTCTTTCCTCCTATCGATGCTAACAAGCCCTCAGCACATATGATAAACATTTAAGCCGATAACGGGTCCCCTTGCCTCAATCCTCTCATAGGAACAATTGGCCCTTATCTCCTCACCACCCTAAACAATTTGTTAGTTTAACTAAAAGGACATTTTCTTCTTTGATAGTGCATGGAAAACAAAAAAAAAAATAGTAGATGGTTATAGTAATTCTGCAGAATCAAAACATTAGAGAAAATTAATGTATTTTTCAAAAATATAGAGATATAATAGTTAATTTTGACAGAATGCAGAGAAAAAGAGTGAGGGTTAAAATTTGGATTTCATGTAATATATTGATAATTTTTTTTAGTTAACTTCCATGTGAGAAATTTCTAACCCGTAATGGAACCCTGACCCTAGCTAGTACCTACAGGCCTCCCTGGGCTGACCGTGCGTTGGTCTTTTAGCCTTTGTGGGCTAAACCCAAATCTGTGAATTTTTTAAAGCCCAAAGATTATTTGCTGGACCATATACTTGTCTTTGAACCATTGCTTATTTTCTGAGAGAAAAGTACATTCATTATTTTCATAATATTTAAATTTTTGAATTTGGCATCTCAGTTTCGTTTAGCAATGAAATGCTTGAATGAATAAAGCAATTTCAATAAAGCATATTTGGTAAGAAGTCTCTTTTATTATACTATTCTCATTTTATAAGATTTCGTATTTCAAAAATTTTATTGTTCAATATGAAAAATATAAAAATTATAAATTATAAAAGTCACCGGTGATTATTTGTGGCGACCGATGGTGGTTAGTGGTCAATGGTGGTGACAAGTGGTGAATGATTACTTATGATAATGGTCGCCAATAATTAATAAATTAAAAAATATAAATATATAAAATTGTAGAAAATGTTTTACTCTCTTAAAAATGAGAAGTCATTTTCTTTAAAAAAAAATTAATTTTTCTTTAATAAAAAAATATTCCATTTACTTATTTTTCTGAACACTTAAATATTAAAAAATTGTTAAAAATATTTTTCTGTAAGTTCTAAATCCGGTTGCCAATTTGGCATTTGTAGCCCGTTTATGCTACGTAAAAAATTCAAGTTCAATGACAGATTAGTAGGAACAAATTCATTGTGAAAAAACCATTAGGTAATTGGTAAAAAGTTACACGCTAATATAAGGGTCATGGGTTTGAGCTGAATGCTGAATCGAATGATTAAGGTTGATTGATAAATGAAATATCTGAATAATTTGAAAAAGTATATTTATTTATATATTATATATTTTTTACGTAATAATAAAATTGACATTATATCACTTAAGAAAAAGTCAAACATAAAAATTTATTTAATTATTCAACTGCCAGCATAATATGATTGTAAATGATATAAATATATATTATTCATATACATTATAAATTAATTTAATGATGAATATTATAAACTAATTAGTAAAAATTAAAAAAAATTCGCTAAAAAATATAAAATTAAAGTACATCATCTATTGTTCATTATATGATAATTATATTTACTTCTTCCTCAAGTATACGGCTCAACGTAATAAAATATGAAGTTATATTATATCTAATATGAAATTCTTTTTATATAATATGATATAATTTGTGCTTTCAAGTATTAGGTAGAGATGCTTTTGTCTTCCGATAAGCTGCTTATATGAAAAGCCATTTTTTTTTAATTTAAATCAATAAGATATATGTCAAATAAGCTATAATAAATTCAAACAAACACACCCTTAATGCCTTATAGAATTCAAATCTGTTTAACTAAATTATATCTCTATTTTTTTTAGTGCCCTCAGTTACTTACGGAATTCAAATCCGTTACTAAACTATAGCGTTATTTTATAATGTGGCCATGAAATAAGGATATGAACTACTAAGGTTCCAGCTTAGTTCTAAATTAACTCATTCTGCTTACTCTCCATCCGGGCTTCTTCCCTTCTAATTCCATTTTCATTTTTCAATTTGGGATCGGATTTAATTAGAATTATAAGCTCAATCATGAGTTTAAATTTATCATTTCCGTCGTTCTAAAAAGATAATTTACCTTTTATTTTCAATTTAAATTTTTATCTTTTGAATTGAACAATACTTGGACAGACTGTTCAACTCTTTTCGATTCATTTTAAACTAATTTCCGTTTGATCTTTTGTGGATAGATTTCAATCTAAGTTTAGTTCAAATCAAACCAATCAACGGTGGCTACTTCTACCAACTCTACTCAACTTCCGGAACTTTATGAAGTAAAGAGTCACTTCAAGTCTCAAAGGAGCACTCAATTTCCATTGACAGCCAAATGAAAAGGACATTATCCACTAAGTCTAGATTTAGAAGAGCATAACCTATATTGTTTACCTCTCCAAATATATGAAAGAAAAGCATTACATATAACTGGTGCGTTCTTTTGCGGCCCAATATTAAAGGCATCCATTTTACAAACTCTCCGAGGATTAAATAGAAGAAGAAGAAGAAGAAGTTGGTGGCAACCAACTCGTCAAATAGTTGATTTTTCTTTTTCTAATTTAAACGAGATTTCAAATATGAGTGCTTTCGATTAAAGTTTTTATTTTTTCAAATTTAATGAACTAAAAAGAGGACTATTTCGTACTGTACTGTCCGTAATTTTATTTCGCCTGTTAAAATTTCGGATAAATCAAAGAAAAATAGAAGAAGTGGGTAGTGAGTGTAGGTATAGCCTACAGCACCTTTTTCTCAATTTCTACAACGACTTCACCAAAGTCAACACCACTCTTACTTTTTCTTGATAATAAGTAGTGTTGTGTGTGGTGGGACCCTTTTCTCTCTTTTTTTTTTTTGCAACAAAATGAGAATGATACCAATTACATTTTCCACACTTTTTCTTGCTTTTTAGGTCAAGATGTAACTTAAGATGGAGAAAAAAAATGAAATAATTGTACAAAGACTTCTTGTTCACTTAAGCAGTCAATCAAATGTATGTTCTTAAGAATCTACTTGATGATCTCTGATTGTCAAAATCTAAATTAAATTAAAATTAAGAAAAATATTATTCACATTTTATTTATTTTTTTCTACTCTTAACTCATTAAAATATTAATAAAAAAAATTTTATTTAATAAATAATTATAAAAATTATCGTGAAAAAATTAATTATTTATATATCTCAATTTAACAACTTTGCAAATATTTTGAAATATCTAAAAAATAATAATAAATCCAACCATAATCCGTCGAAACATTTTTTTTTAGTTTCCCTTTTAATTAAATAAGAGCTCGATTTGAGAAAGGGGATTGAAAGATGAAATCCTACCCCTCCAGCCTTAGAATAAAACCAGTAGCATAACTTTTAGGTAAGTGTAAACTGAGAGAAAGCTAATTCAAGTAGAGAGTTGAGCTGAACCGAATTTGATTCCGATCCGAACCAATGACATAAATGGCTAGAAGTCTGTTACTATAAAAAGTAATAAAATTTTATATATTCTAATTATAAAAGTTCCAAAACTGTTACATTTCCAATCCAATCTAAATTGTAAACTTTCAAAGAAATAACTTCGATTCAACGTCAAATAAACCACGACAGCAAACACCTACCATAACGGGAAAAAACTGCCAATTATGCAGCTTCTGGCATCAAATGACGGACGCGAAGGATGCTCAAATGGAAGTACAACCTAACCTAAGCCAGCTAAATTTGAGAAAAAGCTAACACGAGGTATTGTGATTTTGGTGATGACAAACAAACATACGAAATAACTATAAAAGGATAGCAAAATCATCAAATCTTGAGACCTCGAAACAGGTAAAGCCAGACCTAGATCTGAACACTCCTGCTCTTGCTTAAAAGTGGAATTAGCAAACAAGTACAATGCTGAAATCTAGAAAACCATTGCTGAATTTAAAAATGAATGAAATGATAAAACCCTTTTTAGTTTTCACAATTCAGTAGTATATAACTGACTTGAGAATTAAATTTTAAAAACAAAAAGGAAAAAGAAAACATACACAGTTGACGTATGTCAAGTTTAGGACATAAATTCTTTACTTTCTCAAAAAGAAGAAAACAAACAAAGACTCCTTTAATTTCCTATCTTTCTTTTAGGAACTGTCAGAAGTGAACTCAAAGTCTGTCGCTTCCCAAGTTACTCCAATTCCTATGGATGACTCGTTACAATTAACAGCAAATAATTACCCATAAAAAAGCTTTGAACTACAAACCCTTCTTCTTCTTCTTCTTCTTCTTCTTTTTTCTCTCCAAAATTATGAAAATTCATACATCATACAGATAATTTCTTTTTTTTTTTAATTTCCATTTCCTCCTCTTCAATTAGCACTTCTCTATACCATTAAATGTTACGTACATAACTTGTACTATGCATTACATTGATTATGTTATGCTTCTCCCAAATTACACATTAACCACCCTTGACACCACCAACAAGAAAAAAAAAATTAGGAAAAAAAAAGAAAAGAAAACCTAATCAAGTCAATTCTTGATAATAACAAATTTAAAATAGTAGACACTAAACTGGAAAATAAGTCTCCTATGCCAACACCTACCTTGAATTGCCAGAGCCACCTTTTCCGATACCCATTTGCTGATGATACCCACCGGAGCCGTACATGTGTCCTTGATGATGTCCCATCATCATCATCCCACCATACATCCCTTGACCACCGCCATTAAACCCTCCACCTCCAGCTCCTCCTCCTCCACTAGAACTAACTCCTCCACCAGACCCACCACCGCCTGCGGCGGCACCACCACCACCAGACCCACCAGCACCATCTTTCTCTCCTTGTCTTCCCATAGAACTCTTCTCCCCTTCCATCTCCCTATACTTCTGCAAATAAATCTTTAAAGGCTCAACGTACTCTTCAAAACCTAACGTCGTCATAGCCCATAGCAGATCGTCGCCGTTGATCGTCTTTCTCTTTTCGCGCTGGCACTTATCGGACGCTTCTCCGGTAATAAAGCTGATAAATTCAGATACACACTCCTGCACCGTTTCTTTTGCATCTTTCGAGATCTTCGCGTTGGCCGGCAAAGCTTTTTTCATTATTCTGCTAACGTTAGCGATTGGCAAAAACCTGTCCTGTTCACGAGCCGACAGTTCGCTGTTCGCGTTATTGTTATGTCCTCCAGATTCATTGTCGGAATCCGCCATTAAAAATTAAAAAATTGAAAAAAAAAACTAACAATCCAAAATTCAATCAAGGGTTCAGTGGATACAAGAGGTATAAGAGGAAGGAGGTAAGGGCAAATTGGGAAAAGAGGAAAATCGCCGGCAAATTGGAGGTGGAGACTGCAGGAGAGAGACAGAGACAACGAGAGAAGGAGAGAGTGTTGAGAGAGGAGGCAGACGAGATGTTGAGGTCCGTTGGATTAGAGAGCTATTATGATATCGTCTATGACACGTGGATTATCGTAGGCCGTTTATTTGTCGATAAGAGTGGAGAGACGTGGGAGTTTGAGGAGGGTTGGATGGGAAGTAGGCCCGTGGAATATGGACGGTGAAGAAGGAGACACGTGGTGGGGTGAGGATGTTAGAGATTCTTTAGGCGGCTGCAGCGGCTTGGCGCAAGCTGAGTATGTCTGGTTTGTGTGGTACCGTTGGATCATGCATATCTCATTGTCGGCAAACGTGGCTTTATTTAAACAATCGATGTTGTTGGTATTCAAGAATTTTTCATTTATTTATATTTGTTTTTGCTTTTTCCTATTAGAAAATTGTTTTCGAGTCCACAAAAAAAATATTCATATTATGATAATAAATTACATAAGAGTTTCAAATTTGCTTTTTAAATTCAAATTGTCAAATTATATTATTATTAGACTAAATTTATAACTATTTGGTAGATAAAATGTTTTTTTGTTAGTTTGATTAGAATTATATTGGAGTTTTTTTTTTCATGATAAATATTAAACTGTGTTTGATAATAATTTTTATATTGTCTAATAATTTTAAATTAACTTTTAAAAATTAATATAATATTTTATAAAAAACTTAACTTATGAAAATATTAAATTTTTAACAGATTTATAAAAAAATATTCAAATAGTTTAAACGATATTAAAACAACAAATAATTATTATAACAATTAATTTTGATCCATCAAATTCTAAGTCCCTTTCTGAGAGTACATTGTGACAAGCACTACATCTATTTAAGAATTAATTCTTAAATACTAACTTAAAAATTGAACTTTAATCGATAAGATGAGCATCAAAATTATTTTTTTTTAGTTACACTTAGTTAAGTTTTTAATTGATTAACGGCCAAAAAGCTCATATATTTTCAATTTGTAATCAAACACAAAAGCAAACCAACCATGTCTGTCTATCGAATTTATATATATATATAATTTTTTTTAGGCCATATTTGGTATGATGTAATCAGCCATATAATGAAATAGAGATTATATTATATGATTGATTATATTGTTTGATTAGATATTTTTTAAAAAATATAATATAATTGAGATTACATATATAATCTTCAATACTTAATTTGATGTAATATTCATTATATTAAAAATACGCATATTGTTCATTACATCTAGTACATGTAATATCAATTACATCAAATTACCTCGTAAAAAATTTACTATTCAAGATTATTTAATACCACCACCACTGCTCCACCACCTCGACCACCGTCGCTCCTCAACCTCAACCTCAACCACCACCATTCTAACCGCCACTGCTGCCCCACCACATCACCGCCACAATCATCACTTTGCATTGCTACTACCACCATTTCAATTATTCTACCATAACCACCATTCCACCACCACATAATAAAAATTATATTTTATTGTTCAATATGCCACACATAATAAAAATCATATTTTTATTATAGAAATGAAAATAATTGAATGAAAAATCACTAAAAATATCAAAATACCCATAATTTTATATTGTTATTTAATTTATTCAATGAAAACATATGAAAAAGTTAATTTATAATAACTTAATTAACTTTTATTTTGTTATATTATATTAGGAGTGAGCATTCGGTTCGATTAATTCAATTAATTCAGTTAATTTGGTTCGATAAATAAATGTTCGATTAAAAGTTTGATCAGAGAAAATTAAAATTTCGGTGATCAATTAAAAATTAATTTAGTCGAATTAATCAAATTAATAGACTCTCAAAACTATATTGTTTTGGTTAAGTAGATAGTAAAATTAAAAATTAAAAATATTTTAATTTTTATTTTAATTAAGTAACAAATAATAACTTCGGTTAATTTTTATTTCGATTAAAGTTGGTTAACCATAAATTTTAGTTAAATTTGATCAGTTAATTAAATTTTTATTTTCTTAAACTTTAGTTCAGTTAAGAATCAAAATTAATTCAATCAAAATGGTTTGACTAAAAAATTAATTTGATTAACTAAAAAAAATTAAATAATTTATTTTGGTTAAAAATTTTATTTAAATTGACCGAATTGGCAAAATGATCATCCTTGAATTACACTTTTTTCGACTTATCCATTTTTAAATTTTTTAGTTCAAATATATTTATAAATTTAAGTGATATTTAATAATTTAATATAATAAATAGTTTTTAATTTAGATATTTTTTATATTAATAATGACGTGGTGGTGGTGATGGTTGCGGTGGAGTGGTATTTGAGATGGTAGCGGTGGTGGTAATGTTTGAGGTGTTGGTGGTGGTGTAGTGGTTATGATGGTGGTAGTGATAATGTAATTAGTGGTTGTGATGGCGATAGTGGTGGTGGTGGAGGCGGTGGCGATGACAGTGTAATTGTTGGTAGTAGTATTTTTACATATATATACAAATAAATATAAAAATGAAATGTCTTAATTACATTTCATTCCATTACATTTTTCATTGTATTACATTTTTTCTTACATTAAATTATATTACATTCAACTAA
The DNA here is from genome assembly GCA_948099535.1 of Jatropha multifida. Taxonomy (NCBI): domain Eukaryota; kingdom Viridiplantae; phylum Streptophyta; class Magnoliopsida; order Malpighiales; family Euphorbiaceae; genus Jatropha; species Jatropha multifida. The sequence goes on from CANUEX010065986.1 coordinate 44,815, forward strand.
ACCCAGCTTTAATTTTATGGTAAATTATAATATTATTAACAATTTATATTATTAAAAATCTAAAAACATTTTATAAAATACAAAAAAGAACATGAAATAATAAAATAAAAAATCTAATAATTAAATAACTTATTAAGGAAATTAACATATTTATAATAATAAAATCTTATTATAATTTGGCAACTAAATTTTATGAAAATAAAATTACTTCATCAAACAATTTGAATTTTCTTATAATAATTTAAACTTAATTAGCTTAATTTTTTCATATATAATATAATATCTTAAATTATTCATATTATTAAAATATGAAAAACCAGTATTAGCTATTATAATAATTAATTTTATGGTTATCTTTTCTTAAAAAAAAATTCTTTCATTGCTAATATAACGTGATATATTATAATTTTACATTTTATACACACACACACACACATATATATATATATATATATATATATATATATATATATATATATATATATATATATATATATATATGGAATGTGTGATATTTTTCTAAAAAAGGAATTATTTAAGTTATTAATAAGTATTTTGTTTTTAGATA
>CANUEX010065998.1:0-17458 GCA_948099535.1 Jatropha multifida
ATAATGGGCCAACTTGTAGAATATTTTCATGTAATTATGGTGTTGAAATCAGAGATTAGGCTTACTACGGGCCTCGGGGGCCTTAAGCTTACCCAGGTCCTAGTGCCGGTCCGGCCCATGGAAACGGGTCGTGACAGGTACCCTACCCATTGAAGAAATACTTTCAATGAATTTTTTAAAGGATACATGTAGTGAATATTTAATCGGGTTCGAATATAATATTTAAATGGATTTAGAATAGATATGGATTATAAAATTTTAAACAAATACCTATTCGGGTCGTTTAAAATTCGCTAGTATCCATCCCATTTTTGTTCTATTAAGGGGTATATTGGTTCAAGAGTCCGTTAGATTTTAAAAGACTTTCGAAATTTTTGGATTGGAGGATGAATTTGTGAATGACTTTTTTATTTATACATAACACTTTGAAAATTTAATAAAATCAATAATTTTATATAATCTTTCCAAATCAGCAATTTTTTGAATATCATTAAATTTATATGGACTTTTAAAAAGTCATAATTGAATATCATCAGATTTTTATGAATTTTATAAGAGTTTAAATTGAATACCACAAAATTTTAATAGACTCTAAAATAATCTAGATTGAATACTATTGAAATTTTAAAAATTTTTTTAAAATCTAATAGATTTTTAATTCAATACACCCTCCTAATATTATTAGTAACTCAATGTGCAATTGATGATACATTTTACCACTGTAAATACAGTGCATGTGTGTATAGAGAGACACACATATCATATATATTTATCAAAAATAGTTTTGTTCTTGCATTTTTAAGTACATAAAATCCAAAAAAACATAAATTGTTATCAAATAACAAAACAGATAATAAAAAATATAACATAACACAGATCACACCATTTATACATTAAAATCTAAAATAGAAATAAATACAATATATATATATATATATATATATATATATATAAAACAATACATTTGTGACATATATTTTTAATTTCACTCCCTACTCGGCTAATATAATTGAAAGCGAAATAAATTATAAACTGATTATTAAATTATAAAAATCAATTAAATACAGAATATATCATTAATTTGCACACTGATTTAAGAATGTGAGTAAATATTTATTGTATTTGTATTATCCAAACCTAAGCAGGTACATGCTTATCACTCTTCTTTTTTTTTTTTCATATATTTCGAATTTTTAAAATCCATGACATTCATACAAACATACATTGTTATAAAATAACAAACAAATAATGTAAAATCAAAAAAGCATACAAATCATATAAATTCACCAACATAAATACCCAAACGCTAAAGGAAAATTCTACCTGAAAAACATAGCAGCAAAAAAAGAAAATAAACTAAAAATAATAATAATAATAGAAAATTAATGCAATAGGAAACACTAAAAAATTAATATTAACAAATTAATGCCTAATAAATAAGAACAAGGGAAAAAAATTAAAAATATATTATAATTGACAATAATTTAAATATTAAAATCAAACTCACATTTTATAAATAATTTATATTCAAATTTAATTTAATTAAAAAAACAACTTAACTGCGTTAAATAATTATTTAAAAAGAAAAAAAAAAGAAAGCGGTTATTTAGACCAACGATTTCCTCGCTATTTTTTTCCCGCTTCATAAGGCGATCTCAGACAATAGGAAGAGGAACTTCTTCTCTATAGATCCGCCTTCAGTGCTAACAATTGACAGATTCTCATCAAACTTTTATTTTCCAACTAAAAACTTTTCTATCACTTCTACTCAACCACAATCAATCAATCAATCAATCCACTCATTATATCAAAATCTCGAGCAACAAATCTTGATCGCCGGCGCGCATTGTCGCTCTGGCGAAGTATCTCTATTTGGCTTTCTATTTTCAGGTAATATTGATTGCTTTGTGCTTTAATTTTCTTTGAATTAGTTTTGGTTTCTCTGTTTATAATGAAGCTAGTTCTACACAGATTACCAATATCCAAGATTCAACACTTTTTGGTTGGATGAAAGGAGATTCTTCGCATATAGATACTATCTATACCACATATAGATACTTTGTTTATAAATTCTTTTGGTTATGTGTCTGATGCGGTGTATGGGGGCATGTTATCTATTCTATTTTATGTTCTCCATCATGATTTGAGTAATTTATAAAATCACTATTTCATATAGAAAAAAGGAAAAAAATGCATAATCTCCTTATGGATGTCATTTTAGATTTTGAAGGTGCATTGTATTGTAACCTATAAATAGTTGTTTGATTATATGCTTTTATTTCATTTCTTCAAATCATGTAATTTTTACTTGCTGGATTCTAAAATTTCGGCTAAAAGAATAACTTTTATTTTATTTTTGTTAAAATCTGTAAGTGTTTATTAATTCAAATAAATGATGCAAGAATTCATAATTTCTTATAGAACTGGAGCAAGTGGATCAAACCCATGAGGGATTACTAATTTTGATATAGGAAAATATTGAAATGAGCAGATACAAGACCTATTGTACGCCTGAATAAGTGATGAATCAAAGAGGATTCTTCAACTGGTAGTTACTATACAACTATTGATGCTCTATGAATTTGGCTCTTAGAACCAGCGATTGGTTTTGTGGAGTAGAATTCTAAGGTGATGGAGTTCAATGATGGTTTTTTACCGAATGAGCATCGACAACATGCACAATCCACTTCAGAGAGTGTAGATCCATTCTATGTTTCTCCACTGCAGGTTTCGGTCAATGAAAAGTCTCCTGCGTCACACAGCAAAGAAATTCCAAGCAAGGGGTGCCCGTTCAATTCCAATAAACATCCACAAACGCTCTTTCTTGCAGCTGGAGAAGCTCTTGATACATATTATGATTGTTCTGTTGATCCGAATCCAACCTGTGATAGTAGTGAGGTACTCGATTGAATTCTTTTATTTGTAGAGTTATTTTTTCATGATTCAAAGAAGATGCTAAAGCACTAGAGGGCTATTCTTATACTAGAGATGATAAGTTGATATCTATTTGTTATAGGAATATGAAGATAGTATTGGGAAACAATTGGCTGGAAATTTTGAAGAGTACAGGAAGGCGGCTACTGTAATTGTGGAGGAATACTTTGCGACAGATGATGTTACCTCAACAACCAATGAATTAAGAGAACTTGGAATGCCTGGCTATAGCTATTATTTTGTAAAGAAAGTTGTGAGTATGGCAATGGATAGACACGACAAAGAGAAAGAAATGGCTGCTGTTCTTTTATCTTCTCTATATGCTGATATAATTGATCCTTCACAGGTTTACAGAGGGTTTAGTAAATTGGTGGAGTCTGCTGATGACTTAATTGTAGATATACCTGATACAGTTGATGTTCTTGCATTGTTCGTAGCTAGAGCTGTGGTTGATGATATTCTCCCGCCTGCATTTCTAAAAAAGCAATTAGCTTGTTTGCCTGCAGAATCTAAAGCTGTTGATGTGGTAAAAAGAGCTGAAAAGTGCTATCTAGCAGCCCCTCTTCATGTAGAAGTTATTGAGCGTCGTTGGGGAGGTAGTAAGAATAAAACAGTTGAGCATGTGAAGGCTAATATAAATAATTTACTGGTAGAGTATGTGGTGAGTGGTGACAAGAAAGAGGCTTTCAGATGCATTAAGGATTTAAAAGTTCCTTTTTTTCATCATGAAATAGTTAAACGGGCACTTATAATGGCGATGGAAAGGAAACAAGCTGAAAAGCTATTATTAGATTTATTGAAGGATGCTTCTGAAGAAGGTTTGATTAATACGAGCCAAATAACCAAAGGATTTAGCAGGATGATAGATGCTGTGGACGACTTGTCACTTGACATCCCGAGTGCACGAGGGATATTACAGTCCCTAATATCCAAGGCTGCATCAGAAGGTTGGTTATGTGCCTCGTCTTTGAAGTCACTCTCAACAAATCAGTACCCTTTACAAGATAACGCTACCAAAATTTTCAAGGCAAAGGCTGAATCTATTATTCAAGAATATTTCTTGTCTGGTGATATTTCAGAGGTTTATAGCTGTCTTGAATCAGATAACAGTAATGGCTCTGCTGAACTAAATGCTATATTTGTTAAAAAATTGATAACTCTAGCAATGGACAGAAAAAATAGGGAGAAAGAAATGGCTTCTGTTTTGCTGTCATCTTTGTGCTTCCCAGCAGACCATGTTCTGAATGGTTTTGTTATGTTAATAGAATCTGCAGATGATACAGCACTGGATAATCCAGTTGTTGTTGAGGATCTTGCGATGTTTTTAGCTAGAACCGTGGTGGATGAAGTTTTGGCCCCACAACATTTGGAGGAAATTGAAAGCCAGTTTTTAGGGCTAGACTCAATTGGTAGCAAAGTTCTTCAAATGGCAAAGTCATTGCTAAATGCTCGTCTTTCTGGAGAGCGAATCCTTAGATGTTGGGGCGGTGCAGGGTGCAGTAGGCCTGGATGGGCAGTTGAAGATGTGAAGGATCAAATTAGAAAGTTGCTAGAGGAGTTTGAATCCGGAGGGGACACGAGAGAAGCTTGTCGATGCATAAAGGAATTAGGCATGCCATTTTTTCACCATGAGGTTGTTAAAAAAGCATTAGTTATACTCATTGAGAAGAAGAACGAAAGATTATGGCGATTGCTTACTGAGAGTTTTGGTTCAGGGCTTATAACCGCATATCAGATGATGAAAGGTTTCAGTCGGGTCGCAGAGTCTCTTGATGACTTGGCACTAGATGTGCCTGATGCAAAGAAACAGTTTGAAAATTATGTTGATAGAGCTAAACTTGCAGGATGGTTGGATTCCTCATCATTTTGTTTGAACTGGTCAGGAAATATTGTAGAGAATGGCACTTGTCAATGATAATGGTAAGCCTCACAATCTATTCTATCTTAACATATCCACATGAAACTTATGAAATTACTAAATAAGACATAAAACTACTAATCTTTTACAATATGGCAGCTTTCTTTTTGGCATTTTTTTCTTTTTTCTCAATTCGCTTATCAAACTAATGGAACCAAAAATTAGTGAATGGATTTCATTTGGTTTCTCTCACATTCTATCTTCTATTGCAGGATTCAAGAATATTTTCATAGTCACCTAATTTGAATACTTAAAGAACTCTTGGAGGAACTTTATGTGCTAAAGCAGAAGATAATTTGATTATTTTGTAGTGTTAGACAAATTTTAGATATTTAGTTGTAATTTTGTTTTGGGGGGATAATGATAATTTCTTGAAAGGGGAACACAATATTGAAAGTTGTAGTTTGCATTTTATTATTTTGCAGTTCTTCTATCATTTGTTTGTTTGATTTAGGATCAGGAGGGTATTTTTGAGCTTAAAATGAGGAAAATTTTTCGTTATATTTTTTATTTACAATCAGGAGGGTATTTTGTGAAATTCATTTAGAAATCCATGTTTTCATGTTTGGAATAAATGAATTCCATAAAATTTTGTAAAATTCATTTAAAAATCTATGTTTTCATGTTTGGAATAAAAAAAATTAGATTTCAATTTTAGTAATTCAATTCTACGGAATTGAATATAACTATACCAAATTCTACAAAAATTGGTGAAATTTCCAAATGAATTCTATAAAACTAAACACTCTAATTTTTTGTGACCAAACTACCCTCTTCTTCTACAAATTTAATTATTTAATTATTTAATTTTTTTACTTATTTCACTTATTTATTTTATCAAACTTAATTATAATAATAAACTATTAAATTTTATTTGATAAAACTATCCCTCTATAGACTAAAGTATTTTCTTTCTTTTTTCTTATTTTTTTTTTTTTGGACTTCATAATTATTAATACAAAACTACAGTTTTTGTCCTATGTACTAATGTTTCCAAGTATAGTTAACAACAATAATAATTTTTTAAAATATTTTTATAGTTTTTAAATTAATTAGTTAAATGAAAGACATTTTACGCTTTTTTTTTTAAATGGAGACATTTTATACAAATTAAAAATAACTATTATGATAAATGTTATAATTATTTTATATATTATATTTATATTTATATAAATAATTAATTCATTAATTAGGGTGAAATGTGAGTGTATTATTTATATGAAATTTATTATTTATATCTTAGTAAAAAAATAAAAAGTTATGATATTATATATAACAAATATAAATTGGTGTTTACTATTTGTTTTTATTAGATTATTGTGTTAAGAGTATTTTAGAAAATAAATACAAATGAATTTTCATTTAAGAATTTATTTCAAATATAATTTTGTGAAATTCAATTGAATTTCTTATTTTAAATTGTAAGATACCAAACATGATAAATACATTTACAAATGAATTCTACTTGGAATTCATTTACAAATGAATTTTAAAACCATTATTTATTTGTTTCAAACAGGTCGTATGGTTATGTTTGGTATGATGTAATCAACCATATAATGGAATGATAATTATATTACATAATTGATTACATTGTTTAGTTGGACTTTTTCAGGACAATGTAATGTAATCTTCATTACTTAAGTAATCTTTGTAACTTAATTTGATGTAATATTCATTACATAAAAAAACACATGTATTGCTCATTACATCAAGCACGTGTAATACCAATTACATCAAGTTATTTCAATAAAAAATTTACTATTCAAGGCTATTTAACACTACTACCTCACCACCACAACCACCACCACCACCACCACCACCACTATCGCTCTATCACCACCACACCCGCTCCACCACCACTATTGCTCCATCACTCTCACTACTACCATTGCTCCACCACCATCACCACCTCAATTATCACCACAGCCACTCCACCACCCTCATCGCCACTTCAACCACCACTACCTCTACCACTGCTCCACCATCTCAACTATCATTGCTCCTCAACCTCAACCACCACCACTTTAACACCACTAGTGCTCCACCACATCACCACCACCATCAATGCTCTACAACCACCACTGCCTCAACCATCATCATCACCACCAACGCTTCACCACCAACACTCTACTACCATCACCACTACCACAACCATTGCTTTGTATTACTGCCACCACCACATGATAACGATTACATTTTGCTATTTAATATGCAACACATAATAAAAATCATATTTTATTATAGGAATGAGAATAATTGAATGAAAAATCACTAAAAAGATCAAAATATCTATAATTTTATATTGTAATTTAATTTATTCAATGAAAACATATGAAAAAAAGTTAATTTTATAATGACTTAATCAACTTTTGTTTTATTATGTTACATTAGGAGTGAGCATTCGATTCGGTTCGGCTAATTTGGTTTGGTGATTAAATATTCCGTTAAAAGTTTGATTAAAGAAAATTAAAATTTTGGTGATTGATTAAAAATTAATTTATTCAAATTAATCGACTCCCAAAACTACATTATTTTGGTTAAGTAGATAATAAAATTAAAAATAAAAAATATTTCAGTTTTTATTTTGATTAAACAATAAATAATAACTTTGATTAATTTTTATTTCAGTTAAAATTGATTGACCATAAATTTTTAGTTAAATTTGATCAGTTAATTAAAATTTTACTTTCTTTAACTTTGGTTCAATTAAGAATCAAAATTAATTCAGCCAAAATGGTTATGTTAAGTTTGGCTAAAAAATTAATTTGGTTAAGTAAAAAAAATTTTGATTAATTTATTTCGGTTAAAAATTTTACTTAAATTAACTGAATTGGCTGAATGATCATCCTCGAATTACACTTTTTTGGCTTATATATTTTTTTAATTTTTTAGTTCAAATAAATTTATAAATCTAAATGATCTTTAATAATTTAATATAATAAATAATTTTTAGTTCAAATATTTTTTTTATATTAATAATGACATGGTGGTGGTGAAGGTAACGGTATAGTGGGGTTTGAGATAGTAGTGGTGGTGATGGTAGTGGAGTGATGTTTGAGGTGGTGGTGGAGGAGTGGTGGTTGTAGTGATGGTGATGGTAGTGATGGAATGATGATGGTGGTGTGATTGGTGGCGGCGGCAATGGTGGTATGATTGATGGTGGTGAAGTAGTAGTGGTGGTGGCAATGTAATTGGTGGTAATAGTATTTTAATTACATTACATTATATATATATAAACAAACATAAAAATGGAATCACGATTACATTGTATAAATTTTATTAATTATATTACCAAATAAAGTAATGAAATATTAATTACATTCCATTCCATTACATTTTTCATTGCATTAAATCTTGGATTATATTACATTGCATTATATCCAACTAAACATAGCCTAAAATGGTGGTGGTGGTAGTAGTGTTTTAATTACATTACATTACATATATACAAATAAACATAAAAATAGAATCACGATTACATTGCATAAATTTTATTAATTATATTACCAAATAAAGTAATGAAATATTAACTGCATTCCATTCCATTACGTTTTTCATTGCATTACATCTTGGATTATATTACATTGCATTACATCCAACCAAACATAACCTAAGAGTTTTATTTAGACCAGCTGGAAACGCACCTTGCGTCAACCATGGAACACAAATTGCAAAAATTTCATTATCGATGATATGCCAAAGCTTTTTAAAAAAAGTTGGGCTTGTGCCATTAGGTCCTGAGGCCTTGTCAGGCTGCATCTAAAAAACCGCAGTTTTGAACTCATCTATTAAGAAAGGGACAAGCAACATGGATCCCCTTCCATCAACTTCACTGGGATAAAATCCAACACATGATCATAATAACCACTACCTTAAAAAAAAGATCAATATAATGAGAGTGAACAAGTTGGCAAAGAGCTCTATTATCAGTAATCCACTCCTCATCTGCATTTTGCAAACCCATAATGCGATTCAATCTATTTTTAGCTAAAGCTTAAGCATGAAAATATCGAGAATTAATATCCCCATACTTGAGCCAGAAGGATTTAGCTCGCTGTCTCCAATGCAAGTCCTGTTGTGCAAGAGCCATATTAAGCTGAGATTTCACTCGCTGTATCCGATCGAACGATTCTTCCTTTAAGGACAAGTAGAGTGACAATAACTGGTTTTGAAGAGAGTTAATTTATAGCCCAAAATTGCCTGACAGCTGCCAAGCCCACTTCTACAAGTCTCTACCACACCTGGAAATACGAGAGACCGATTGCTGTGAGGCTGAATCAACCCAGCTTGCAGATACAACATCATAAATTTCCGCATGTACCAACCAGCAGTTCTTTAATCAAAATCGTCTTCTAGGCTGCAACACCTAATATGGAAAAGTTTGCAACAAGAGGATAGTATGGTTAAAAACTGAAGAAACTATATTATCCAATTTATAATTAGGAAACAAGGACAACCAAGTCTCATTAACAAAAGCCCAATCTAATCTTTTGAATGTATGATCAGTCATAAACCGACATCGTTCTCACGTGTAAGCACAACCATGCATAGCCAAACTGGACAAACCACAAATTATTTATAGTTTCTGAGAAGCCATTCAACAGATTTACAGGCTAAGGAACACATCCAATTTTATCTTCTATAGAAAGCATGTCATTAAAATCTCATATAATAAGCTAACGGAGAGTAAAGCGACAGAAAAGGGCATTAATTAAATTCCAAGATTCCTACCATTGAGCTCTTTGAGGGAAACCATAGTACCCTGTCAAACACCATTGACCCACTTGAGGAGATTGAATAAGTAAATCATAATGCTTATTTGAAAAATTAGAAACTTGAGCCATAGAATTATTACGCTAAAGGACGGCTAGGCCACCACCCCTACCAATACAATCAACACTAAAACAATTATCAAAACCAAGCCGAGAACGTAAAGCTTCAATTCTACCTACATGCGCTAAAGTTTTAATCAAAAAAATAAAGTCAGGTTTTTTTTTTCTTTTACAAGCTCACAAAGAGCCAACACTGTCGGAGCGTTACCAAGGTCCCAACAATTCCAACTAAGGCAATTTATGGCTGTCGGCAGACCTAGTTCCCACGTCCCACCGTTTGAGAAAGATTTGTAATAGCGTCAGCCGAAGATGATAGCACACCAACAGCAGCAACTTCTAAGTTCAACAAGTTATTAGCCTCTATCACTTTTCTTGGACGCCTCTTATTTTCATCCATAACCATCAAGTCATCCTCAGTAACAAGAATGGAAGATACACACCTATCTTCTCCTTGTGCACCACTTACTATATCCCTTTGTTCAAGATTTCGGATGCCATAGAAAATAGGTGTACTAGGAGATGAAACTAAATTCAGGGTGCTGACAGAAGGTCCTCTATCACTAGTCACAACTGCCCTTCCTGTGATGAAGACAAAATCAAACCAGTACTATCCCTTAGATATGGATTATTAGCAATTTAGTTTTTTTTAAGTCCAGCTTTCAACCATATACTTTAGCCCTTAGGGATATCTACATTTTGCACTTCAAACAATCGCTGACAGTATGTCTCAATATGACCTAAGCACCCGTATAAAAAACAAAACTTTGGCAACCTTTCATATTTGAACTTAACTAGCACAGGTGAGCCTCTCGGTTGCTTGATTTTCTTCTATCTTTTCAAAGGAAGACGCACATCAATCTTGACTCGAGTACGTAAAAACTTTTTTCAACTTCTGAAAATAGAGGTCGGATCATAAGCCAAGAAGTCACCAATGAAATTACCCAATTGCATTGCAATCCCATTCGACAAATCATGTACTTGAATCCAGAATGTAGCATAATTTAAGTCAATGTCTAATGGCCCTTCTCCAGGTTGGAGATGGTGCAAAACCAACAGATTGTTATTAAAAGAATAAGGCCCCACATCAATCACCCACTTCAGATCAATGATATGGAAAAAGCGAAATAGGTAGCGCTGTGATTCTTCCTCCTCAATATAGACTCCTCTTCTTGACCTCTAGACAATGGACATAGTTGAACACATAGCAACAAAATTTCAAATCTTGCCAGATAAAAATTTGCCTACCAGATAAAGATCATAAGAGATAGGGGGAGAGGGATTCAGATTGAGCTGTACTATGAGTTCGTCTTCTTCTATGTCCATCATTGCCAACTGTGCAAGAGTTTGTTCCATAGTGGAAGCAAAGAATAAATCACAAAAAGGAAATTAGAAAGGTACGAATTGAAAAAGAAACAAGAAAGAAAGATGACCACTAAGTGGCTAAAGAGGAAAGGTCAAGGTTTCTAGAAGAAAACAATAGGGTCTAAACAAAAGAGGCTACGGTTTAGACTTGCACTAGGCAAGAGAGAAAACTCACATAAAGCGAGAGCTGATTAAGAATGCTATCGACCAGAAAGTTTTTAATTGCAAGAGTTTGTTCCATGGTGGAAGCAAAGAATAAATCACAAAAAGGAAATTAGAAAGGTACGAATTGAAAAAGAAACGAGAAAGAAAGACGACCACTAAGTGGCTAAAGAGGAAAGGTCAAGGTTTCTAGAAGAAAACAATAGGGTCTAAACAAAAGAGGCTACGGTTTAGACTTGCACTAGGCAAGAGAGAAAACTCGCATAAAGCGAGAGCTGATTAAGAATGCTATCGGCCAGAAAGTTTTTAATTGCAAATAGTACGAGTGACAACAAAATAATAAAGATATTTGGTATAGATGAGAAGTTGCATAAAAAAAACAATGACATTTGGAAATTTTCATATCAAAGAACCTGTTTGCAATAAATGAATTCCACAAAATTTTATAGAATTCATTTAAAAATTATGAAGTTTTAGAGAAAAGAAGAAACTGAATTTGGTTATATGTATTGATTAACCAAAAAGAATAAATACACTAATGTTTATTTACAGCTTTATATCACTTACATTACAAACTACTGTTAACTAATTTGCTTAACTACACAATTGGTTGCAACAAATTAATTTCCTCTAACTGACTTTGGTGCCTTGTTCTCTTTTGATTGCTAACTTGGTTTATTATCTAACACGCCCCCGCAAGCTGGAGAGAAGAGATTAACTAGTCCCAGCTTGGAAATAAGAGTATTAAAGGAAAGAGTAAGAAGAGGTTTGGTGCACACATCTGCAAGTTGATATGCAGATTTGAGAGGGAGTAACTTCAGTAAAACAGATTGCACCTTTTCTCTTACTATGTGACAGTCAATCTCAATATGCTTAGTACACTCATAGAATGTAGGATTTGCTGCTATTTGAAGAGCAAATCTATTATCATAGTAAAGCAAGGTAGGAGAAGGGTGTAAAACATGCATATCAGCTAACAAAGAGACCAACCACTGTAATTCACATGTAGTTGCAGCCAAAGCTCTATACTCAGCCTCTGAAGAGGACTTAGAAACTGTGGATTGTTTCTTTGCTTTCCATGAAATTAGAGAAGAACCAGGAAAAATCAAATAACCAGTAACTAATTTTCTTGTATTGATGCAATCGGCCCGATCAGAATCACTAAAGCCCTCTAATTGTATAATAGAGCTTGAGGAAAAAAATAATCCTGCCCCTGGAGATCCCTTAAGGTACCCAATACCCTATGTGCAACCTGTAAATGAATAAAAGTAGGAGAATCTAAAAATTGGTTGAGTTTATGTACTGCAAAGGAGATATTTGGTCTTGTGGAGGTCAGGTAAAGTAACCTACTAATGAGTCTTCTGTACTAAGAAATATTAGATAAAGGAGACCAACAGCAGTTAGTTTAAGTTTGGAATCCATGGGGGGTTTTTGCAGGCTTGGAATCCAAAAAACCTGTGTCTGAGAGGATATCCAAGGTGTACTTTCTTTGATTAAGAACAAGACCATTAGGGGAGCGAGCCACCTCAAGACCAAGAAAGAATTTAAGTTCTCCCAAATCTTTAATCTTGAAAGTAGTATCTAAAAAATGTTTGACTTTGTTGATTTCAATTAAATCTGCTCCAGCCAAGATTATATCGTCTACATACACTAAAAGTAATGTGATAGAAGTAGATGTCACTTTAACAAATAAAGAGTAATCATATTGTGAATGTTTCTAACCCAAAGACTCCAAGGCAGCGGAGAGCTTTGAAAACCATTACCTACTAGCCTACTTTAAGCCATAAAGTGACTTATTAAGTAGACATACTTGGTTGGGTTTAGAAGTAAGACATTGAGGTAATTCCATATATACCTCCTCATGTAAATCACCATGTAAGAATGTGTTATTACATTTAATTGGTGCAAATACCAAGAACTAAATGAAGCTAATTAAGGCCAATAGGAGTCTTACATTAGTGATTTTTGCAACAGGGGAAAATGAATCAAAGTAATCTATTCCCTTAGTTTGTGTGTACCTTTAGCAACTAATCTTGCCTTATAGTGTTCAATTGACCCATCAGCCTTTCTTTTAATCTTGAATACCCACTTACAACCAATTGGTTATTTCCCTTTAGGCAAATCTATCACAGTCCAGGTATTATTTTGTTCAAGAGCCAAAAGTTCAGTTTTCATTACTTCTCTCCAACAATCAAACTTAACTGCTTATTTATACGTTGTGGGTTCTTTATCAATGCTAATATTCAGAGTATAGGCCAAACAACTAGGGTCAATTTAGAATAAGAAATGGTAGAAGAAAAAGGATAAGAAATACCTTTTAATTGCTTGAAGGACTGAGAGGAATCTGCAGCAGAAGAGAGACTACAATGATAATCCTGTAGGTAAGTTGGAGGTCTTTTGGTTCTGTTTGATTGCCTCAAAATAGGTAAAATAGGAGTGGAGGAAGCAGGTGGAGGATTGATGGGAATGATTGGTTGTGTTGAAGCATTAGGATGAGGATAAGAAAGCTCTAAATCTAGTACAGTAGAGTTAGTAGGCAAAGGAACAGATGCAGGAGATTTTGAAGAATGCAATGGAAAAATGGTCTCATAAAATGAAACATTTCTTGAAAGGAAAATGGTGCGGGTTTGAAGATCAAGAAGTAAAAAACCTTTGGTACTAGGTTTGAATCCTAAAAAAATACATTTTCTTGCTCTAGGGTCCAATTTAGATCTGTTTGTAGGAAGTGTATTGGCAAAGCAAAGTGAGCCAAAAATTTTAAGATCACCAAAAGAGGGAACGACTTTATAAAGCAGCTGAAATGGAGATTTGTTTTTTAGAAGAGGTGTAGGTAGTCTATTAATCAAATATACAGCATGTATAACAGTATAAGACCAATAGATTTTGGACAGGTTGGACTGAAATAACAAAGCCCTTGCCACATTCAAAATATGTTAGTGTTTGCGCTCCACAATTCCATTTTGTTGTGGAGTAGCAACACATGAGGTTTGGTGATAGGTGCCTTTTGAACCATAAAATTCAAGCACATAAAACTGATGGCCATTATCATTCCTAACAGTTTTGATTGTAGTGTTAAATTGGGTCTCAACTAAATGGAAAAAGGATTGAAGAGATGATCTAGCCTGTCATTTATTTTGTAAAAGATACAACCATGTATGTCTAGTGTAATCATCTACTATGGTTAAGAAATATTTGTGATCATGAATGGAAGGGGTCGAAAAAGGACCCCATATATCAACATGTATGAGATCAAAAGCATTAGTAGAAACTGAGTTGCTTACAGGAAATGGCAAAGCCTTTTGTTTTGCAAAGTGACAGATATCACAACATTCATTTGCTTTGTACGAAATATTAGAATCTAAGCTTTGTAAAGCTTTTATTCTAGCAAGAGAAGGATGGCCTGATCTGAAGTGCCAAAGGTCAAAAGATGAATTTGTTGTTGCTGTCATTAGTTTGGAAGGGAAAGTGGTTATTGCATTATTGGAGTGAGCAGGAATAAGCAGATATAGTTCCTCCTTTACTTTAGCTATACCAATCAGTCTCCAAGTGTTCAAGTTCTATATATTACAATAGTGAGCATAAAAGGAGAAACAACAAAAAAGAACTTTGGTGAGTTTAGAAACAGAAAGCAAGTTAAAGGTAAACTGAGGTATGTAAAGAACATCATGGAGAATTAAAAATTCTGATATAGTGACAGTACCAGAAATTAAGGCATGCACTCTAGTTCCATTAGGTAAGATGAATGGTATTGGTTTTATATGGCGGTAAGTAGTGAAAAGTTTGAGATTAAAGGCAATGTGGTCAGTTGCACCTGTATCAACGACGCACTGATCCACAACAGCACAACAAGCAAGAACAAAATGATTACCTGATATGTTCTCTAGTGCAGCAGAAGAAACCAGATTTGTGATTGAATATTTACCGATTTAGTTAGGTCTACTACAGGAAAATCAGGTGTTACTGGTGAGTTGGTAAAACCTGGATTCTCCACACGCATTGTTTCCAGCAAGTTAAGCAAATGGCTATACTGATCTGAGGTCAATGCCACATTTGCGCTCAATCCCAAGGCTTCTTGATTTGCAAATTCACTAAATAACCATTGTCTCGAGATGCAGGGGAGAAATTTGCAGTATTAGTAACATTATTTGCAGAGACTGTATGAAGCTTCTGTTTAGAGCCATAACCAAGTGGAAACTCATGCTTCTTGTAACAGGTATCAATTGTGTGTCCAGATTGGCCATAGGAGGTGCAAAACCTATTATCAGCAGTAGATCCTTTATAATTAAACCTTTGAAATGTTGTTTTGGCTTAGCAAAGCTTTTAGCATCAGTAGGAAATCTCTTATTTACAAATGCTTTGGCTTCTGGTAGAGCTGAGTCATGGATACTATGAAGAGAGCCATAGTTAATCTGTCTTTCTTGTTGCAAAACGAGAGAAAAAAACCTTGTTTATTGCAGGGAGAGGATCAAGTAACAAAATCTGTGATTTAACTGAGTTGAATTGATCATTCAAACCTTTGAGAAATCTAACAACATGATCATTCTCTTGATATCGCTTAATTCTGTTCACAATTCCACAAGTACAAGGATTCTGACATGTTCAAACAGGTAGAGCTCTAAAATTAAGAAGTTCATCCCATAAGATTTTCAGTTCTGTGAAATACTCAGTAACTGACTTCTCTCCTTATTTAGGAGCATAAATCTCCTCTTGTAAGTCAGAAATTCTAACAATATCTCCCCGTGAAACCTTTCTTTGAGATTGTTCCTAACCTCAACAGCTTTGTCTAACCACAAGACACTTTGTGTAAGTGAAGGTGATAAAGAATGGACAAGTCAAGAGAGTACTATAGTATTACATCATTCCCAAATAGGATAAAGCGGATCTCCTACAGCAGGTATTGAGTTCCATTAATGAATTTCAATTTGTTCTTAGAAAGAAGCGCCATCTTCATAGCGCGAGACCAGGTATGATAATTTGCTCCTGTCAAAACCGATGAAACCAGAACAAGAGCTGGATTCTCATTTGGGTGGAGATAAAAGTGATGCGTTGGATCTTGTGTTGGATGCAAAGTTGGAGCCGTCATCGAGTGAATCAATCAAATGAAATCAAATTGATAGAGAAAATCTCTTAATTTGTAGAGATATCAAAGTTAACCAAGAAAAATTTGTGAAATAGCTAACCAGATGGTGTTTGGCAAGCGAGAAAGAGAAAGAAAATCAAAGGAAGCGGAAGAAAATTAGAGAAATTGCTCTAATACCATGTGAAGTTTCAGAGAAAAGAAGAAACTGAATTTGGTTATATGTATTGATTAACCAAAAAGAATAAATACACTTATGTTTATTTACAGCTATATATCACATACATTATAAACTACTGCTAACTAATTTGCTTAGCTGCGCAATTGGTTGCAACAAATTAATTTCCTCTGACTTTGGTGCCCTTGTTCTCTTTTGATTGCTGACTTGGTTTATTATCTAGCAAAAATTCATACTTTTGTGTTTGGAACAAAAAAATATAGATTTCAATTCTAAGAATTGAATATAACTACACTAAGAGCTCGTTTGAAATAAATGAATTTCATAAAATTTTGTTGAATTCATTTAGAAATTTATATTTTCGCATTTGAAATGAAAAAAAAAAAAGATTTTAATTATAGGAATTCAATTCCACGAAATTGAATATAACTATATCAAATTCTACAAAAATTGATGGAATTTCCAAATGAATTCCACAAAATTAAACACTCCAATTTTTTTGTGACAAAACCACCCTCTTCTTCTACAAATTCAATTTTTTAATTTTTTTTACTTATTTAACTTATTTATTTTATCAAACTTGATCATAATAATAAATCATTAAACTTTATTTGACAAAACTACTCTATAAATTAAAGTATTTCCTTTCTTTTTCTTTATTTTTTTTAGATTTTATATTTATTAGTGTGAAACTATAGTTTTTGTCTTATGCATTAATGTTTCCAAGTATAATTAACAATAATAATAATTTTTTCAAATATTTTTGTAGTTTCTAAATTAATTAATTAAATGAAGAAGATATTTTATACTTTTTTTTCTTAAGAGGAGACTCTCACGACCCGTTTCCATGGGCCGGACCGGCACTAGGACCTGGGTAAGCTTAAGGCCCCCGAGGCCCGTAGTAAGCCTAATCTCTGATTTCAACACCATAATTACATGAAAGTATTCTACAAGTTGGCCCATTATATTCTTAATGACTCAAACTATCACAG
>CANUEX010066022.1:0-11309 GCA_948099535.1 Jatropha multifida
TATAATCACCTTTCAATTAACTAAATCCTTAACTTATTTATCTTACCAAATCCTTAATTATTGATCATTAACCACACAACTTACTAATTAACTAAAAATACCAAAATCAACTAATAACCCAATACTCAATAATTTACTAAAGTTCTAACTATATACCTCCTGAATATAGTAAAATTAATCAAAATAATAAATCAATTTCTATAACTAATCCAATACTATAGTTAATCAAATTAACTAATTAACTACTAAAATCATCCCTAAAAATAATTAAATCTATCAACCACAAAACAATCAAAATACCAAAATTAGTAATTAATATCCTATAATCAAATTAATTTCCTTAATTAATATAATTCTAAACTAAAATTAATAAATCTCAACCTATAATCAAAATCCCCAAAGTTTCATCAATCATTAATTACAAAAATATAAAATTCAACCAAATAATTAATCAACTATCTCAATTACTCAATCTAATCATTCAATTACCACAATTATTCCTAAAATATTAAAATTCATCCAAATAATATAAAATCAATAAATTAACTTACCAACCACACAAATACTAAAATTAATCAACCAAAATAATTAACTACTCAAATAATAAAATCATTCAACCCAAAATTCTGAAATTAACCATTAAATAATTAATAAAAAAAACTTAACCAAATAAATTCTAAAAATTATAAAATTAGTGCCAAATTTAATTATCACAGTCCAAAATCACAATCGTAGCGTGAGAGGAGATGGGTGGCCGGAATTAGCAAGCTGAGCTTGCTGTGGTGCTGGGACGGTGGCCAGCAGGAGGAGAGGAGCGGTTGGAGGTGCAGCTAGGTCCGGTTCGCACGTCAGAGGGAGGAGCTGTTGGAGCTGGGTCGCGCGATGGAGGAGGAGGAGGAGCTGAGCGTGGAGGAGTGTCGTTACTGCTGCTGGTGACGGTACCGGCAGTGCTGCAAGTGGCTGGCGATGCTAGAGAGGCAGAGAGAGACAAAGATAGGAGAGAGAAACTGAGAGTGAGGGAGAGAGAAAGAGGGAGCTGGAGCTGGAGGTGTGGTGGTCGGCATCGGCTTGAGGCGTGGCTGGTGGCGGAGGCACTGGCAGCGCAATGAGAGGGAGTGGCTAAGAGAGGGCTGTGAGAGTGAGTTAAGAGGGTGTCGTTGGTGAGGGAGGAAGAAGGAGAGGAAAATAAAAAGAAAAGAGGGAAAAGAAAGAAAGAAAAAGGAAAAGAAAAAAAAAGTAAAATTATTAATAAAAACAAACCGTCCGTCCATAATTTGTCGGGAAGAAAAAAATAGTGACGCACAGTATTTTCAAAAATATTTGATTTGGGTCCAATTTTAATTAATTCGGTCTAAAAAAAATTGGTCTGATTTATAATTGATTTAACGGTTACTCAATCGATTTTAGGGCGAATCAAAATGATTTTCGATCTCAATAAATATTACGTGGCGTATTATTATTGCTCAATAATTAACAATTAAATTTAAATGGAAAATATTTTGAAATAAAATTTTCGGGTATTACATTAATCAAATCTGAGGATTAAAAAAAATGAAGAAAAGTAGTTCAACATTATTTACATAATCTTTTTAAACTTGTAAAATTCCCTAATTATCTCGGCATAAATATCAATTAAACTAAAATATTAAATTTAGGCTCTTCTCAAAAATAACTTATTTAGAAAATAATTTTTTTTTCTAATGTTTAGCATTCAAGAAAATTAGTCCATTGGAATATATGTTCTAGTCAAAGGGAAAAATAAACCAAAATAGACCACTTTAAAAGAAAATGATTAGTCCTCTTTATAAAAAGAGAAAAAATTTATGAAGATTAACAAAATTAATTATAATTTTATTAATACATAATCAAGTGCATAGTATTACGCTAATTATAACTAATTGGTCCTCGGCTTAATATTACCCTTTTTTTTCCACTGAAAGTCAAATATTCGGAAATAACATTTTGATTTACACAATAATAGTAATCCTCTCTTTAAATAATGAAAATTACTTATTTATACTGAGTTCATGACCACATTTATGAACCAAATCAGTAACAATAAGAATTCTTTAAAAAGTGTTTCGATTTTATTTTTTTTTTCGGTATATAGTTTGAAATATACTCATTTCAATAAAAAAAGTTTATTTTCATTCATTTAATTTATGAGTGAGGTCATATACTCCGTCTGAATAAAATTTTTTCATAAACATCGGGCACCATCCCTTATAATATTACTTTATTAATGGGTAAAAAACAAAGAGGAGAAAATAGAACTCAAACTACATGTGAACTTACATATATATAACACAGACATCTGAATTGGGTGGGCTCTCAAGAAAAGAATTCTTTGACTTTCTCTCGAACAGCCACGTTAGTGGTACTATAACCTCCATCAACAACTAAATTCAAACCACTAATATACTTAGACTCATCACTACCCAAAAACAATGCTGCATCGGCCACATGATTAGGCTCCAAAACAATATCTTTCAGGTTCGCCGCCGCACTCATAATCTCATCCACCATTTTCTTGTCAATCCCTCCCAATGCTTCCCTTAATAAAGGCGTCGCCACCCCATAAGGCGAAATACAATTAACCCTAATCCCATATTGCCCTAATTCCACACATAAATTCTTGGTAAGCCCTACTAATGCATGTTTTGACACTGCATATACATGAGGAACATTTCCATGGGTGACTGACACAACACTTGAAGTGAAAATAATGCTTCCTTTTCTTGCTGGAATCATTGCACTCGCAGCGTGTTTGGCTACCAAGAAAGCTCCATACACATTCACATCAAAAACTTTCTTGTAATTTTCATACTTCAGTTCCAAAATGCTTGGACTTACATCTCCAGATGTCCCGGCATTACTAAACACTATATCAAGCTTACCATACTTTGAAATTATTGCTTTTATAGCGTTTTGTACATCAGTTTCTTTTGTCACGTTACAATGGACATAATCAGAGCCAATTTCATTGCATACGGAATGGCCTAAGTCGTCTTGGATGTCTGCTATTACAACTTTGGCGCCATGTTTAGCGAAGAGTCTTGCAGAGCTCTCCCCGATTCCACTTGCTGCCCCGGTGATCAAGACTACTTTGCCTTCTAATCTGCCCAAAAAATTACAAAATTCTTTTATTTAAATGGTAATTTTTCTCTATTTCAAACAAATTTTTAGTATGCGGAGCTACTAATAGAATGTAAACACATATTTGGATTAATTCATACGATAATTTCTCATAAAGTATCAGATTGATCAATCTATCCAAGAAAAAAATTTCCCGGAATCAATATATAATAAACTATAATAAAGGAAGTTTATTCCGAATTTGAAGAAGGTATAATTGAAAAAAATAGATGTGCATTAAAAGAAAATTAAAAAGAAAAAAGAGGAGTCAATTGATCCTCTTTCTATAATGTAAATCCGCTAATGTGTATGTATATATTCCTTTGGTAAGTGCAAGAATGAATATTAGAAACTAGGAGGAGTTGTTATTACCTCTTGGCAATGGGAGCTAGTGAACCGTTCATTTTTGTAATTAGTGTGTGGTGATAGAGGTTTGATATGAGAGAGTTTCTTTTTTTTTTTTATTTGAATTGTTAATAAATCAAGAATGGCGTGGCAAGCATTTTATAATAGAAGAATTTCAGCTTTTGGACCAATAAATAGCAACTGCCACCCATATCCATTGAATTGTTGAGATTAGCTCGCATAAAAATTTTGACACTAACGCACTATGTGTAGATTCTTCTCTGTTCCTGACCCTTTCCCTTGAAAATAGTCTCATAGCTATTGGTTAAAGAGAGATATAACTGTAACGAAATTATCATAGATTTGAAGAAAAATTTAACTACCTTCGATATATTAATTTATTTATATCTTGATCTAAGTATAAATAATATTTTAATTCAAAACAGAATATTTCTAACTGTATGCTGAAAAAAAAAAAAATAATATTCTTTTTTAAATCTTCTTTTGAATGATTTAGTATATGAGACCATATGTGCACCGAGAGTAAGCAAGTTTATCCTATAAATTGATTATTTTTTTTTTAAACAAAATATTAAATTTAGATTCTGATTGTAATTGTTTACGTAAAAGAACTCATCTTTCAAAAATATTTTTCAAATAAACAGTGTTAGAAAATATTTTTCAAACAACTACTTTTCCATTGTTTAATTACAATATTGAAAATTAATTTAAAATCATAAAAATTTCATTTTTTAAAAATACATCACCAAATATATGAAATTATGCATAAACATAAACCGTAGTAATTTATTGGTGCCTGCTACCGGAAGCTTGTAAGTGGTAGTGATGATTAATCACTATCAACAGTGATTGATAATAGTAACTATAGGCAGGGCGGTGGCGGTGGCACTGGCACGTCATGTATAGTGGGTCAATTCACTCACTCAATTTCTTTTAAAAAAAATTTATAAAATAAGATTAAATTGATAAAAAAATTAAAAATATATATTAAATGAAAAATTTCGGAATTTTTAATCTAATTCATCTTACTAAAAAAAATTTCTATATCAATAAATTAATTAATAAATGTTCACAAATTTATAATAAAATTTATAATGTCTAACAAAATTTAATCCAAATTCTTATGCGGAATTTTATTTTTCTCCAAATATCAAATTCAAATAATATTTTTCAGGAAACTTATCTTTTAGACGTAAATGGATTAGTCTAATTTACTTTAAATTTAATATTTAATATTTGAAAAATCTCTAATCTACTAAAGATCTCAAAGATTAAAGCTGTATTGGACAATAGTTTTTTGAAAAGTTTTTATAATTTTAACTAATCAAAACGCTGAACGCTGTTTAAAAAATTGTTCGGTAACATAACGTTTGAATTAATTTTTATAGGTTAGAGTAATTTTTTGTGAAAAGTTAACTCATGTAACGTTTAATTTTTAGTGTTTCATGAAACGCTACTCAAACAGCTAACAGTTAAACGCTACTCAAACAACTAACAGCTATTAAAACAACTAATTTTGCCGAACAGATCCTAAGAACATAAATGAAAAGATTTAAAAGGCTAAAAGAGTAAAGAAAATAACTTTGAAATTCAAATATTAAACTCAGATTCTCTCTTTTAATTTGCAATTATTAGATTTAAGATCAATTTTGAAACACTACAGCACTGTTTGTTTTCGATTGAATTTTTTGTCTTCCGTTTTTTTTTTCTTAACAAATAAACAAAATTTGTTTGTTTAACTTTGTTAATTTCTTTTCTTTTCTTCTTAGAAAATTATTTTTAAAATGAAAAAATAAATTTTATGAAATCAGAAATAGTGATTTATGTAATTGTGTTCTCTGTTTCTAATTTTACTTTCTTTTTTATTTTTATAAAATTTATCCTTGTAAAGATATTATTATTATTATTAATCTAATATCATTTATTTATAAAAAATTTACAAGTATATAAAATTCTCTGTTTTTTTTCTATCTCTTCTCTATTTAATATTATTTTTAAATTTTTTATTATTTTCTCTATCTATGTGAATCTAATTTCATTTCTCTATCTTTAATTGCTAGACTTCATAATTAGAAGAATTTTTCATATCATAAACCAAAAAAAAATAAATAATTTTAGGACAAAGACAGCTTTGAGAAAAATAACAACAAAAACTAAAAATTATTTCATGTTTCTAATAATTAAAAAAAAAACTAAAAACAAACAAGTATAACAAATGAGACCTAAATAAAAATATTTCTCTATGTAGTTTAGAAATTGCATTTTAATCTTTCTATTTTATATAAATTTTAATAATTCTATTGATTACTGACTAAAATACTAATCAATAATCTTCAATGATTTCTAAAGTTCTTCAAATATTCTTCAATCTTGGATAATTAGGATTAATTCTTCATTTCTTTAAAATTAAAATTTTAAGCAATAATAATTTCAAAATTATTTATTTTGCTATTCATCAAAATATTAGAGATTGTAACATTGAACCAACAATAGAGTTGAATATCAGATGGTAGAAAAAAAATACATATGTTTATTAACAAAATTTTAAATTTTCAAATGTTTAGTTATCTATATATATTTATTTTTTAATTAAATTTTCAAAGAATACATATAACAAATTTTAGAAGTATATATATATATATATATATATATATATATATATATATATATAAAAATTTTCAAAGTCTCAGTAATCTTTTTATATGCGCTCAAAATAATCTTTCTATATATACTCAAAAAATTAATTTTTTTCAAAAAAAATAAATCCAAGTAAATTGTAAATCAAAAACAACATAGAAATTAAAAAATAAAAGATTCTTTATTATTTTATGAAAATTTTTTAATTAGTCATAACTATGTAGATATTTGGATATGTCTAATATTATCAAAGAAAATTTTGGCAAACTCATTATTCCACTTATATTTCCATATTTATATATGTTATGTTAATTCATCTTTAAACTGAACCGTTCTAAACAATTTAATAAATATTTTTTAATATTTAACTATTTGATCCTTTGTATTTAGGGTTTGTTCGGTAAAATTAACTGTTTTGATAGCTGTTAGTTGTTTTAGTGACGTTTAACTGTTAACTGTTTGAGCAGTATGGAACGTTATTATTTAACAATAATCAATAATTATCCAAATTTCATTAGAACAACAGATATCTTTTAATACAGTTGTTCATGGTCGGTTTAATTTGATTTGAAGTAATAATCAAATCAAATGGACTAAAGTGACATTTTGAAAAAAAATAAAGTAAAATCAAATGTTCTAAATTAAATTAAATGTTCAATAGTGATTTCACTCTATTTAATTCAATTTGGCGTTTTTTGAGATTTGAAAGAACTGAAATTAAACTTGCTCATTCATATAATTAATAAAAAAAAGAGAATTACTATACTAAATATAAAAAATGCATTAATACAAACAATGATGTAAAGTACACATAATTTTAAGTATTTATCAAAAAATTTTAAATTAATTTACGTGGAGTTTCATTTTGTTGTTTGCATTTGTTTAATTTATTGGATAAGTTGCAATTTGTAGAAAATTTTTCAATTATATGATGATTTGGGGAGTTCATCTAATTAATTACTTTTGAAAATCTATCCGTTTTCTTCGAGTTTACTTTATTAGAATTTTTTATTAAATCAGCAAACAATAGTTATTTTATAATTTTTATTCTGATCTTCAGGAGAAAGATCATGTTCTCCTTATAATATTTGTATTGAATTAAAATTTTTTTAATGAAATACTAATATTATCTTAAAAAATTTAAAATTAATTTACTTATTCGTTTATTTTGAATAATGTTCCCAAAAAATTATATATTCATAAGACGTGATTAAGTAATCTATAAATATAGAAATTAAATAACATTGACGTAAATTAAATTAAAAGCTCAGTTTTTAATTTTTACAAATTAAATCAAGTCATCAATTTTTTAAAACTACAATTTTAGATTAGTTTGGATCAATTTAGATTGTTTGATCAACACTCCAATCTTCAAATATTTTTCCCTCATGATTTTCATAAAACAAATTTACTATTGAGAGGAACTATATCGAATCGCCATCATTATCGTAAAAACAAGTATTATCGTTGAGACATTGACGTGTAATAAGTAACATTTGTAGCATGATCCAATATATATGGCTTTTGTCGGACAAATTTAAAATAAAAAATCCCTCTAAATTATATGAAAATTTGATTTTTTTTTTTTTAAACCGTAAATTTACTGTGTATCACTTCATTCATCCTATATTAAGTGTCACAAGTTCAATTTTTGTTTTAAAAATTTCAATTTTTTTTTATCTCAACTATCTATCATTTTTAGAAATTCACAAAAGGATCTCTTTTTTTTTTTTTTAATTTTACCTCTGTTTGTTGGTAATCTGAATAGGTTTCAAGACTCATTTTCTTGAGAGGATCAGCACTAAATTTTAAGTGAGCTTATGCATCTAAAATTCATATAAAGCTCCATCTGTATAATTCATATAAAGATCACAGTCAAATAATATCCAGTTATGGATAGAATTCCTAGGACCCAATGCATAATGCAAAAATATATGCACGACGCTCTTTTTTCACATTGATATAAACAAATTTTCTATAATCGTGTTACAATAAATAAAAAATATTACTCTATTTTTTTATAAATATTTATCAAATAGTGTAATTTTATAAATCAAAATATTTAATTAATCAAAATAAAAGTTGAAATTGATATAAAATTAAAATAATAAAATTTAAAGGTGAAATTACGTATTTAATCTTTTTCATATTAACTTAAACAACATTTATTAAAGTGGATGCTAAGAGCCGTCGTCACGGTTGGAAGCAATTATGTACCGGTTGTTACACTGCATTTCATTTATGGAAATTTCTATTTTTCCATGGACAATTAGACAAAACTATCAGTGTGATCAGGATAAATCTTCTACCGTGAGAGAATTGTCAAAGCCATGCCCATCACACCATATCTGCAATTTTAGTTCATTTTTCTACTTATTTTCAGGTTATCAGTGTTCACAAATGTGCCGTACACATTGTTATTCATTAAATATATCCGTTAAAATGATTATTTATAATTTATTTTTTATATATTTTTTTATTAATTTTTACAAAAACAATATAAAAATTTAATATTTTTAGTTATAAATAATATATGTATAAAAATAGGTACAAACCACTATCATATATATCTATTATTTGATGAAAAATTTTAATAATTTTTTACAATAGATTTTTTGATAAAATTAAATAGTTATAAAGTTGAAAATAAATAACTATTTAATCTAAGATCTCACCGTATATGAAAATAAATACATATATAAATTATTGATAATCAAATTTAAAATTCTTTTTTTATAATATACTGAAATAAAAAAAAATTAAAAGTTAAAATTAGTACCTCAGTCATTAATTATAACAAGATGAGAAATTTTCGATATTATAATAGCAAAGAAACTCTTGATAATAGAGAGTTTTCAACGAATTATTAATAATAAAAGAAAAAAAATCATTGATAGTAACTAAAGAAAATATAGTTATTTAATATATTAAATTTTCAATTGAATTATAATTTAATATGTAATATCTTTTTTATCACATGTCTTGCATGTTGACTATACTTGTTATATATTTATACTTTTTTTATTTTTTTATCTATATAATATTAAAATATAAATTTTTATTTAGATTAAAATAAATATAATTACTTAATTTATATTAGATTTTTTCTTGCAAGTTACTTGTAATGTTACTTTTTTATGTTCTTAATTCTATTTTTTTTATAATAAAGTAGTCTCAAAATAAAATTGAATTCAATCTGTAAATCTAATCCTTCCATCCCTAATTTATAAATGCAGATTCTTGAAACTTTAATAAGTACTCAAAAAGAAAATTGAGTCATCACTCAATCTTCAACCCCCAGCCCTCAACCTCAAATCAATATCTATATATAATTATAATTAAAATAATAATAAATTATTTTTTACTGCTTGGTAAAGAAAAAAATGGGTAGATAATCTAAATTGATAGTGGTTATTATTACTTTGCATATAGTGACAGTATTACTTACCCGGTGCATTTGAGAAAATAATATATGCACATAAACACAAATTTTTAAAATCTCCAAAATCAACTCAAAATAGAAATATATAGTTCTAATTTTTTTCCGATTTTACAAAACTATTTTCTTTCAAATCAAATAGATTTAAAATATAATAGAAAAAATACTAATAAAATTAAAAATATTTAATCATCAAAAGATAATCTATGTATTGCAAAACAGATATAAATCGGTTACTAAATTAAAGTGATAGTAGTTACAAAATAATTCTATAATGAAAAAGAAAATAAAAAATAAAAAAAATATTATTAAAAGTAGAACTCTTTTCAACTCAATAAATAACAATAAACAAATTATATTAAAAAATTACAAAAAATAAATTTCAAAAATCAACTTTTTTTTTTTTAACTGGAAATGATGTCATTTAAAGAAATTTGATGTTGATAGACAAAAAAAAAAACTATAACCAACAAATGAAATTTCAAACAAATAATGCTAGGATCTTATTTTATTTCTCTATTTCTCTAATTTGCACATTAAAATAAATAAATATATAAGTTAATTAATTAATAAAAAAAAATATAAAAGATACGTTATAACATCGTCAAATAAATCCTCAATTTTTCTAACAATCATAAAAAAAAGAAGAGTATATTTTTTTCTTTTTATTATCTATGTGTATTTATTTAAAAAATAATTTTTAAAAATTATATGTAATCAAATATTAAAATGTACTTTTTTTATCTTAATTACAGGTATCTTAAGCTTATTATATCAGAGCTAAATTTTATTCGCACCGGATCGGCTCAAGAAGGGATAAGAAGTTCACAACCAGTATTTACTGTTTTAATGGACAAGAGTGGAGAATCACTCATCCAAACATTCATTGATATAAAATATAATTTTTAAATTGGTTACGACTAAATCTATTTTAGCATGTTCCAAATTTTATTAAAGGTGATATCAAAAACCCTATTATTCCTCATTCCTACATGTATATATAACTAGTTTTAGCACTCGAGCGATGCACGGAGCAGTATTAAAAAATGAAATAATATTTTATGATATCGTTTAAAAATAATAAAATTATATAATAAAATGATCGTTAAATGCATTACAAATATTTGAATTCATTTAAATACCCGATTAAAAACTCTAATCAACTGTCAGTTTATATTTATGTCAACTTCTAATTCATACATTAGCTATCGAAATCTAATATCACATCACAATCATATTCCAGAATAATATCCTATAATACTTCAATTTGACCATGAAATATAACTTAATGCATATATTACTGTAAAGCATTACTTTAGAAATTAAATTTTTAATAAGAACTCATTGCTTATAACATCAATTTATATTAAACTTAAAACTCCATAACATGGCCACATATTATTCATAAGTAATAAGATTATCTAATACCCTTTTTGTGATCAACAACATAAACTCTTATGCAATCATTATCTATCCCTAATGTTTTTTTTTATCACCAAATTTTCATTCAAAATTTTTCTTTTAACCTAATAGTTACACCAATATCTTTCTATCAATATTATTAAAATCATCCTTCATCCTTACTTTATCTCAATATTTACACCACACATTATTGCACAGTCATACAAGTTTACTAACTATATAACCTCAAGTCAATTTAAACTTAATTTATTACATTTTATGTCACACAGTACCTTTAATCATTGTACCTTTTAATACACATAAGTACCTA
>CANUEX010066097.1:0-10736 GCA_948099535.1 Jatropha multifida
TTTTCAAAACTCATATGTTTTATTTATAAAAATCTCTTTCCTAAGCTTAATTTGGCATATCATTCTATCTATTATAGGTTTTGTAAATCTAGAATAGATTAGAACTTTTTAAATCTTAAAATCTGTGATTGAAAGCTTTGTGTAAAGCTTATTTGTAAGGGTTTTCAAGCACCCATCTTGTGTGAGATTAAGTCTTGTAAGTTTGCTAGTTCTTTAGAAAAACTAGGTTTAAGTTTTCTAGTTCTTTAACAAAAACTAGAGGTTAAGTTTTGCTTGTTCTTTGCAAAAAAAAGTTAAGTTTTCTAGTTCTTTAGAAAAACTAGTGGAACTAAGTTTTCTAGTTCTTTAGAAAAACTAGTGGAACTAAGTTTTCTAGTTCTTTAACAAAAACTAGAAGGTAAGTTTACAAGTTCTTTGTAAAAACTTGTGCGACATGGGTAGTGCTAAGTGTTAAGACTATTTCCATTATAATAGGCTTCACTCTTGCCCTTGAAAAGAGTTAAATAGTGGAGGATTTCAATATGGTTTCTTGAGGAGTGAATGTAGGCGAGAGAAGTGTCGAACCACTATAATTCTTGGTGTTTGATTTTCTCCTCTTATCTTTTTGATATTGCATGTCTCTTCACAATCACACACTTTAAATATAATGACATGTTGTTATCTTATGATCTGAATTGTTGATACTTTAACATGAATTCTACTTCAAACTAAAATCGCTCCTGAGTTGTAAAGTTGCCCAGTTTAGTGAGTTATTTTTAGACCTGTTAATTAATTAAGTATCATAGATGATCTTTTGCTTATGTGAGTTATATGGTAAAATTATCTAAACACTTTTGTGCTTCTGCTGTGTTTTAAAAAGGTCTTTAAATTCTAAATTTTTTATACAACACAATTCACCCCCCCTCTTGTGCATAGCCTATTGGGACCTACATGTAGTTTAAGGCTTCAGTCCTTCCTAGTCGGGTTAACTGCCTTCTCTAAAACAGACTTAACTTCTCTGTTGGAGACCTCAGCCTATCCACTCGTTTGAGGATGGTAAGCTGTGGAAACACAGCGTGTAACTCCATATTTCTTCAAAAGACTAGCCATGATTTTATTGCAGAAATGAGTCCCTCGGTCACTGATGATAGCTCTAGGAACTCCAAACTTGCAAAAATTGTTACTTTTGACAAAACTTACCACAGTTTTAGCATCATCAGTCCTGGTAGCTCTGGCTTCCACCCACTTTGATACATAATCTACAGCAAGCAGAATGTATGAATTTCCATAGGACGATGGAAATGGTCCCATGAAATCGATGCCCCACATGTTAAAAATCTCACATATCAGAATAGATGTGAGTGGCATTTGATCTCTCTTACCCAAATTGCCAATCCCCTGGCAGCGCTCATAGGTTTTGCAAAATAAGTACAAGTCACGGAACACAACAAGCCAAAACAAACCACAATTCAGTACTTTACGAGAAGTTCGATTAGGTTCAAAGTGTCCACCACATGCATAAGAATGGAATAAATGTAGTACGTTTGAATCTCTGTATCCGCTATGCATCTTCAGATAACCTGATCAGAGCAACACTTCCAAAGATAAGGGTCATTCCATACATAGTATCTGGACTCCCTATAAATTTTGTCTTTCTCAACTCTGGATAGTTCTTCTAGGAGCGATCTTGTAACAAGATAATTGACAATTTCAGCAAACTATGGAACAAATTTGTCACTTAAACTATAAAGATATTTATCCGAAAAGTCATCTTTTAAAGGAGATGGCTTTTCATTGAATGTTAGCTAGCTGAGATGGTCAGCGACTAAATTTTTTAAGCCCTTCTTGTCCTTTATATCAAACTCCTGAAGGAGGAGTATCCAACGAATCAGGTGAGGCTTTGACTCCTTCTTATTGAGCAGGTATTTAAGAGCAGCGTGATCAGAATACACAGTGACTTTCGTTCCTAATAAGAACACATGTGGTAGAGTAATTTCATTATGTATTATCCAACGTCCTTGACGTGTAGTAGATCACATGTGGATTTTTCCCTATTCGTTGTCCAAGAACAACTCCCACAGCATGGTTGCTCGCATCACACATGATCGCAAAAGGATATTCCCAATTTGGAGGTTGAATAATTGGTGCAAAAATTAGTTCTTCTCTCAACTTAGCAAAAGCCTTTGTGCACGCTTCATTGAACTCAAATGGCACATCCTTCTGAAGTAGCTAACACAAAAATTATGCCACCTTTGAAAAATCCTTAATAAAATGCCTGTAAAATCCTACATGACTAAGAAAAAAATGAACTTATCGCACACTAGCAGGGTAAGGTAAAGATTTAATCACATCAATTTTAGCTTTATCTACCTCAATACCTTTCGAGGACACAACATGTCCTTCTTGCAATGTGGGACACATATTAGTCACATGTCCAAGATAGGCACAAATTCCACACACCTTTGCTTGAGGATACATACCTGTAGCAATACTTTGAACCAAACTTGTTAGCTCATTAAGTTTATTTTTAATGTTAGAGTCACTTACCTGGTTTACTCTCCTTTGCATGTCTTGACGTTTCCCAAATTGTTGTGTGTTTGCAGCCATGGTGGATATGATCTCTCGTGCTTGTCGAGGAGTCTTGTTAACAAGAGCCCCTCCACTTGCTGCACCAAACATCCTTCTTTTCAAATCCAGCATTCCTTCATAGAAATACTGAATTAAAGATTGTTCAGTAATTCCATGTTGCGGGCAGCTTGCACAAAGTCTTTTGAACCTCTCCCAATAGTCACGGAGAGTTTCTGCATCCTTTTGCTTGATGCCACTTATCTCCCTTCGAATCAAAACTGCTCTTGAGGCTGGAAAATACTTTTCCAGAAAAAGTCGAACCATATCGTCCTATGATCTGATTGATCTTGAGGGCAAATAGAAAAACCACTCCTCAGTGGCATCCTACAAAGAAAATGGAAATGCCCTCAACTTAATCTGTTCTTCTATTACTCCTTATGGTTTCATGCTTGAACAAACTACATGAAACTCCTTCAAGTGTTTATTGGAATCTTCATTCTCTAGTCCATGAAAGATAGGAAGTAGGCAAATCAACCCTAACTTCAGCTCAAACGCCATCTCCAGAGCTAGATAAGTGATGCAAAAAGGCCATTGCTCAGCTAGAGGTGCGTGTAGCTGTCTCACCGTTCGTTCTTCAGCCATGGCTTCTTCTTCTTCTTCATATTTGATCTCTTCTCCTTCAGATTCAGTTGAAAATTTAGGTGTCGGTTCGTCCAAAGGAGGTGTGGATGTCATGGCTGCTTGTTTCTTTCACTGTCTTGCTGCTCTCCTTAGTGCATGGGATGTTTTTCTCAATTTTTGGATCAAAGTTTAATTCAGCCTGTTCTGATTTGGTCATCAAAATAAGAAATCAGATTTAGATTAGTCTCAGGCAATAGCGCCAAAATTTGATGGGTGTCAAGACCACCAAAAATAATTCCTGATCTTCCTATTCTAAGTGATTTATAGATGGGGTGAGAAGGGTCAAACCCTAGAGACTAATGTGAACTAATTTTTTTAAATTGAGACCGGTAATAAAATAAATGGGGTGTTTTGATTATCAAAGTAAAAATCAAAAAGTAACTAAGGTAACCAAAAAGTGATAAAATAAAGAATTAAAATCAATGGAAGACAAGATTCAGCCAAAGGTGATTCACAGTACGACATCCTCTTGATTAATCATTAATATAAAGATAATTCAATAATTCGAAAGACTGACAAGTTATAATCTTTGAACAAGCATCTTCGAAAAATCTTTCCTTAATATTAGATTAAATAGACAAGCGCTAGAATAATCCATAACTAACAAACAACCCTAAACAAGTAATAGAACTTAATTTCCTAGCAGCAATAAAAACTAGAAAGACCCTGCCCTATTTAGTAAACTTAACAAGCGAAGTTCATCTAAAATAGATTGTAAATTTTCATAATATAATCCAAAAGCCTGGTCATAATCAAATTATATGATTCGCTACTAAGTCAATTCAGTTTAGATAATACGAATGTAACTTTATTAATAGCTATATGCTTTCCTATTAGGTTGACCAATAGGTCTTTATTGAACAAATAACAGAAAAACAATAGAGATGGAGTTTCTCATCAAATTCAGAAAACACACAAAAGTCAATCGAAATTAAAGAATAAAATTATTGCATTAAGATCTCACAATCTTGAAGAATCCCTACTTGAAATCAACCCTTAACTAAAACAAAATAAGTTTAGCCACTCATGGATATGGAGAAAACAAATAATAAAAATAAACCCTAAAGAGAGCTACTGCTATATTAAAAGTGAGAAGAGGAGATGGATCTCCTTTTACAAATTTAAGGTCCTCTATATAATAGAAGAAAGGAAACCTAAAAAAATAAATATCTTTAAGAAAATCTAAATATTTAAATTAAGTATCCATCCAAATCCCTTAAATGGTGGGCCAGCTTGTATTTTAAATGATATTTTCGTAGCTGGCAAAGCTTTCTAGCAACTCTGGTCACGTCCCCATTACGCTTGCCCAAGCGCAAGTTCAAAACTTTCAGAAGACTTTGCTCTGTTGTGGATCCGACTCTACAACGCTTACCCAAGTGCAATCTTAAAACTTTCAGGGGGTTTTATTCATCTTCGAACTGATCTCATCTTATGCTTGCCAAGCATAAATTCAAAACTTCTAGAAGACTTTCTGGGAATCTAGCTTCAACTTGGTCTGCTTCATCAAAAACTCCAGAAATTAATCTCCAATGCTTCCTTTTGAACAAATCTAGCATAGCCTATGGAAAAAATGAAAACCAAATGAAAATCCTCATTTTTAACTAATAGTATCCACAGATAATAATTAAACAAGGGGTATTTTATGCAATATTAACTAGTAATCAAAGGGAAATGATAAAAAATAACAGTAGGTATATATATATAATTATTAACATGAAATGTTAATTGTATGGAGAAAAATTGAGTAAAATAATTGATTAGGTCTTTATAAGATAATTGGAGAAATTGAATGGTTTGAAAGATATGACTATCTTTTAATTTTGATAGGCCTTTGCTGATCAAATGTTGACAATAAAGTGAAATCAAAAAGTTATTATTTATGACTAGGAAAGACAAAATTGAGGAAAGTAATGAATAGTTTCAATATAAAGGAGGTAACCAAATATAGGAAAATAATAAAAAGTCATAAGAAATATAGTCGTAGGATATAAACTGATGTGGATGTGGACTACAAGATAGGTAATAATGGCAGAAAAATTTTAAGGCTCGAGCAAGAACTTTATATACAAAAAGAAAGGTCCTCAATAATTTATAATTAATACTCCAAGAGTTTGTTCTTGTGGTGACATGAAAATTTTTACTTTTATAACCATCAATGAATTTTTAATAAAGAGAAGAATTTTCAATTTCTAAAGTTTATTTTATTAAATTTTGAGTAAAACATGATGATAAAAATCTTTTCTATCTTTTTGCATATCAAAAGTTGGACTATGGAATTCAACATTCTTAATTTCTTCCTTAGGAAAGTAAGAGGCAATACTTTGCCTAAAATTAGGAAATCTAAAGATAACTATGATATGAGAAAGTATTATAAATCAGTCGATTGATCGGACAATTGTATTAGTAAAGGTAAGGAATATAATTAAACATAATCTCCAAATTGAGATACATTGAAAACAATAAACATTATCTCATAAATATTTAAACAATAGAGTAAAAGTTATACTTAAACGCAAGCAACATAAATATTAAGATAAAAGATGTATAACCTCGAATACTCTCAGTTTAGTATAAATGGACTACTATTTCATAGAAATTCTATATTGAATTCCTTAGAATTTAGTGATTTTTAGATCAATTTGGGACATACGGTCTTTATGTAAGACCAGGGTTAGTTCTTCTTCCTTTCTCATTCACAAAATTTCTCAAAATGGGACGTACTCTCCAAGAATGATCTCCAATAAGTTCAAAAGTGTGATATGGGTTGTGTTTTCTTTTATTTTGTCTAAGCCCTTCTACCAAGTGGAATGATGACAAGATCTGTTTTCTTTCTTAAAATTGTCCTTTTATGGTCACTTTCAATCTAGAATCCTCCAAAGGTTTAGAGAAAGAAGAATTTTGGTTGCTATAGTCTTGTTAAGTCATTTTCCTTCATTAATTAAAATAATAATAAAATTTCATAGTTAAAATTTACAATAACAAAGTGTGATGATATTACTAAAGGGTATAAATGAATGTATGTGAATTCAGTAAAGGATATGGAAATGAATTTCTAAAAATATTGAAAAAATGTGTTATTTGACTTGAGTTGGAGGATAATAGAACTTATATAATTGAAGTATGGTTCTAGTATAAGAACTTTCAATGGGAGTGACTTGTATTTGGACTATGTGGTAATTATAATTTGAAGGATAAAAGTTATTTTTGATGAAAATAAATGTGCAATGCATTGAATAAGAGATTTATGAAAAATGAATGATATATGCCTTGGGACGATTTACTTTGGAGATGGGAATTAATTCTTTAAACGAGAAATAATAAATGCTTTGTGGAGCAAGGAATCTTACTTTTCAGAAATTATTGAGAAGTATGTGAGTATTGTAAATGAAATAAAGTGATATGATTATAAGAAAAATAAATTGTTGCTTTGGTGAGAAATGAATCATGTGGATTTATATTGCACCATGATGGGTAAATGAACTAATGAATGACAGAGCATGTAGGGATAAATCGTTAAGTTGATAAATTTATGCTTATGTATCATGATGATAATCTGGATAAGTAAGCAGGAATGCGATTTAATATGATTTGGATGAACTTAAAAAAATAATTGTCATTACGTGGTGATTTTGACTAGTTAGGAATCGTGATCTCTATGGGATGATGGAGAATAAAAATAATGAGTACCAAAATATCGATAGAGTTTAAAAGATGGATTTGAAATTTTATAGATTTGAAATAGTTTATTCTGAATTGATCTTAATATTTTATGTGAGAATGATTTCTAAGCCAAATGATTATAGCTAAGATAGAGCAATCAGTTCAAATAAATAAATAAAAGGTAATTAGAGATAATTAACATGAAGGATTAAGAAGAAATGGTAAGATTTTATTAGTTTAAGAATACAATGAATTTATGGTGTAAATTTTGAGATTTGGAATTGCTGGATAATGATAAGTTGATTTACTTTTGTAAATAATTATGTATAAATTACAATGATTTGAATAAATATAACAAGACGATTATTATTGTTTGGTAATTGTGGTTAAATAGTGATTTTTATTAATTGGTAAACATAGAACCGATAAGTATCATAATATGCATTCAAATTTAAAGAGTATTTTAGAATTTAAGAATGTGTAATGATTTGTCTAGAATTAAAATTTTTTGTTATATTCATTATGTAAGAAATATTTATGAGTTGAAATGATTAAGCGAGCGTAGCTAATCAATACTAGAATTAGATAATCAACTCTAATATTTAATAAAGATGTTTATAGGTATTTGTTATAAAAGAATTGAGGAAGATTGTAAGATCCAATTTGTGATCTCTTGTTGTTCAGACTTAGTTTTTGTGTCAAGTGTTTTCAGTAGTAGTAGCCAATATGTTTTGTAGGAAACTCTCATAGTACAATTATGGTCTATATTGAAAAAGAATAAGAAGTAAATTGTAATTTTGTTATGAGAATAATTATAGAATGGGAAGCTTATTTTCAGGAGATTTTAAACTCTAATTCAATCGATGTACTGATTAGGTTATATTTGAGCATTCTATTCTTCTATACTCTAGTAATTTTCAATTCAAGAACAAATTGTCTTGGCGAGATTGAGATAATTCGTAATTTTATTTTTTAAAGAATTTTCATTTAAAAATTAATTGTAAAATTTTGACCAATAAAATTATTTAAAAAATAATATTTTATAGCAAGGATCGAATCCGAAAATCAAGAAGAAAGCTAAAGATTAAATTTAAACCAAAAACCAAAAGAAAATCAATCAAATCGAACCAGGACCAGTCAGTTAAAATTGGAATCGAACCAAACCGCACCAAATTTTCGTTCCTTCTTCTTCCTTGCGCGATCTCTCTCTCTCTTTACCGTTCACCGTCTCCACCTCCTTCCAGCCACCTGCGACGACCGTGCAAGGAGTTCAGGGCAGTGATCGAAGTGTCACGAGCTATTGATCACTTTTCCGATCTCCTCTGACGCAGAAAGGAGCTTTATCGGTGCGAATTGAGGCTGTCTCCTCCGGCAGCTTTGGTTATTTGAATTTCCAACAAATCCAGGCGTTTCTGGCAGTTCAAGCCTTCAAGAAGGTTTCCAATCGACTTTTCCTCATCACGCGATCGATTTGTCTCCATTGATTCCAGCATCTGACTCCGACACGCGAATCTGCCATGAACTACGGCGTCGAAGCTACTGTTGGTGTGATTTGCAGATTAAGAGCTCGCTAGTTTTCTAGCCACCGCGGACGGCAGCGCCGTGGCAGTCTGGTCACCGGTCGGCAAATCACCGGCGAGACCACCAAGAGGCAGAATAACAAGCTTCAAGCGCTGAACTCGAATTCGTAAGTCCCATTTTTGATTAGTATACTTTACGATTCAGTTGTTTAACTTCAAAGTAATTTGCAAATTGAAATTTAAATTGAGTGGTTTGATTAAATTAATTTGGTTTAAGATTAAGGGTTTGGTCGGTAAAATTAGTTGTTTTGATAGCTATTAGTTATTTTGATAGCTGTTAATTATTTTAGTGGCGTTTAATTGTTAACTATTTGAATAACGTTTTATGAAACGTTAAAAACTAAATATTATATGAATTAATTTTTCACAAAAAGCTACTCTAATCTTTAAAAGCTAATCCAAATATTATGTTATCGAACAATTTTTTAAACAACGTTCAGCGTTTTGACTAGTCAAAATTCTAAAAGCTACTAAAAAAACTGTTAATGAGATGTGAAATTGATAACACCATTTAATATATGTGAAAATTGAAAATTATGAGAATTAACAAATTAAAAATGATAAGAATTTGTAATTATACGAAATTGAAATTTGGACAGTCTTACTAATGAATAAATAAAAATTGGAATAAATATTAATATTGCTAAATTGCGAAATACCATAAATGAAGGATGAGAAATTATTGTGAATTGTCTAATGAATGGGCTATGTAGTTATTATGATATGCGCGGAATTCGGACAGACTAAATTGTAAATAAAATGTTGCCTGGTTTTTTTTAATAAAAAGGAAGATTTAGTAAAGAATTAAGTTTATTTGATATCATCTTTATCACAATCCGTTATTTGGGTCGGACCGACACTAGAGTTTGAGTTGGCTTAAAGCCACTAAAATCTGTAGTAAGCCTAACTCAGTTAAGCCCATTCTTTACTCACATCCATGCATCGGGCTCAATAATCTTGTTCTCATAATCAATCCCAATCTAATAATCTATCGACAAATTAAAAGTGCAGACTATTTAATTAAAATATGAATCCAAACTATTCCATTACACCCAACTTGGAATACAATTGCAAAACTCTATAAATTACAATCTCTACATTAACAAGCTTTAAACATTTAATATTATCTTTTTTTTATCTGTGTTTCAACTCAGTTGGATCCATAGGTTTCTTTTTTTCCTTCTAATCCCTGAAAAAATAAGGAGGCATAGGTTTCTTTTTTTCCTTCTAATCCCTAAAAAAATAAGGAGGCAGGGGTGAGCGTCAAACTCAATGAGTAGGGTTAGATAACCCTCTCACGCCACACAATCATACAAATGATGAGTATGTTATACAGTCACTAGCCCTCCGATTAATTAAGAATGAAAAAGCAAGCATGAATGTACACTTATCAAATAAATCACGACAATTCAAATAATTAAACAATGGATGTTAGTCTGTGGAATCACCCATTATAAAGAAGGATCATACTCACCCCTCAAAGCAAGCTTTAAAATAATTTTTGAAAAAATAATCTATAATCCTTGTGTCAAGTGTGCACAGGGAGCCAACCCCCATTCGGGCTCGATGGACCCCGTCCACCTATTTTTCTTTTCTTTTCTTTTTTGTTACTTTTTTTTTCTTTTTCTTTTTCTTTTACTCTTTATTGTTATCATCGATGTGCATCAAATTACGGAGTGCACAGGGGGGCTCCACTCCATCCGCTTACGGCTCACTATCGGTATTCTCACCATGTCTGTGCTCTTACCCCAAAGGTGATCCACATTATTCTAACTCTACTGCACATCACAAACAAATCATGTCTAATCATAGAATTTCATATCATTCACACAGTGTATAATGTTCAACATTTCCAAATATTCCAATAATATAACTAAACTAGCAACATGTTTGTGCTATACACAATAAATATTTTTATTTATAATTTTAAAAATATTGTGATAATATTTTAAAATATAAAATTTAATTAAGAAAAAATTTATAATTCAAATTATTTATAATTTTATATTAGTTAATTTTGTTGAAAATTATTTGAATTAAAGAACATCTATTTCAAATTCAAAACATTAGACTAATTATATAAAAATTAATGTCTATAATAAAATTAAAAGAAAAAAAATAAATACTAAAAATCATTGATTTTAATTTATTTTTGAATTAATAAACTTTCTTAGATGATATTAAAAATAATAAAATAAATATACAATAGAAATTTAATCATAAACGTGTGTATATATATATCATTCTGAATAATAATTTTATATAAAT
>CANUEX010066107.1:0-22145 GCA_948099535.1 Jatropha multifida
GTCATAATATGGGCTTACTATTCCGATAGTCTAATGATAATAGGGATGGAGTGTGATAGTTTAGGCTTATTACGGGCCTCGGGTGCCTTAAGCTTACCTAGGTCCTAGTGCCGGTCCGGCCCACGGTTTTGGGTCGTGACAGAAATATATAGTTCTAGTTTTTTTTTTAATTTCATAAACAATATTTTCTTTCAAGTCAAACATGTTTAAAACATAAAAGAAAAAATATCAAGAAAATTAAAAATTTTTAATTAGGAGGCTATCTATTTATTACAAGAGAGATAGAAATCTCTTACTAAATTGAATGAAATTTTGTGGACCTTATTTATTCAAAACTATGAAGTTTAAGATGTTATCTGATTAATCTTCTTATTTATGAAGAAATAAGAGATCTTCAGTTCGAATTCTTCCAATCATAATAGTTTTTATTATTTGATGAGTTAAGAGAAAGGCTATTCATTTTATTGTGTAGCGCAGTGATATTTCACCTACTCGACTTTTTTTGTGAATAATAATAATAATAAAAGACAACATGAAATATAAGGTGCTTGGAGTTTCATATTTGATCCTTTAAGCAGAAACGTGCAAGTGTTTAGTTAATATTAGCACTAATAAAATTGAAAACATATAGCGAGAATTAGATACTTTTTCAACCCTAAAATAAATCGTTGTTGGATGATTTTTTGTCTCAAAACATAAATTATTTTGAATATTTTAAAAAACAATAAATAATATTTTTTAATATTACTTTTATTTATATTAATATAATAATGGTTTTGATAAATAGTTATTAACTTGAGATAAATGATAATTTAATTAAATATATTTAATTTCATTGTGGTATAAGAGAATTAATTATTCTTTTAATCTAACAAAACTTTATAAGATTTATATTTGAGCAGATAAAATAATTTTTTTTACACTCCATAGAGTGGACCGGTTCAAAGCTCATGAACATAAGAGCCAGGCTTGAAAAAACTCATTTTAAATGGGACTAACTTTTCGACAGTAAAATTAATATTTAAATATTATACATAACGAGATGTGCTCATAAATAGTCGAACATTTATTAAATAAATGGACGATCAAAACTTTAATCATTGGGCCACCACACCACCACATGGTGTGGCGAGTAGATAAAATAATTGTGGATACATTTTAAATAAAATAGAATATTTTTGGCGGATATGCTGTTGTTCCTAACCACCAGCCAGTGAGTGTGATAAAGTTTTAATATTTATTTTATTATAATATAATAAAATAAATAAAAACTAACTTAATAGAACGATAAAAGAGACCGTTCGTCTGCACCGAGACCGTTTCCTTTATGGTTTGACCGGATGGTTTGATTTGTAGAATATTAAATAAAGAAGGAGGCCAAAGTCAATCAAAGACTGTTTCCAGGCTGCAGCTTTTTCTGATGATTTCTTCGTGTCTACATTTGGCAACAGCAGAGTTAGTCACTTTCCGTTTGCAGTGCGTCCATTGTGGCAAAAACCCAAAAACAACCTTCTTCCTAATTGCGCGTCTAATCCAATTTTACTTTAAATTGTTTGTGATAATTAAGTTATGTATAAAAGATGAAGAAATTTTATTGTGGTATTTTAATTATAAGATTAATATTTTGTATTGGTACAAAGATTAATATTGACATCAGATATTACCCCTTTATTAAAAAAAAAGCCCTTTGGATTAAAATTTTGAGCAAGCAACTTGTTACGGGCTAAACAAGTTAATATTTTAATATTATATTTTTTATTTGTTGTATCTAATCTATTTCACCCGAAGACAATGACATTCAACCTGAGTTTGATTCGAGGATCTCACTCTGAAGGTGTTAAGAATCAAAGAATCGCAAAGTAATTCAATGAGCTCACGTTATCGGTTCTATAATAGGAGAAAAGTTGTTTTTGTGACTATTGTTATTAGGAAGGTAAAAGATAACAGTTTTCTATTTTTTAAGAAAACACTTTTTTTTTAAAAATGCATACGTTTAGGGAACAATAAAAATTATATTTTATTTTTTAAAAAATATATATATTTTAATTAAAAACTTCACTAATACTATTGGTAATTTTCATAAATTAAAGGAAATAAAATATTATAATATAAATTTAGAAATTTTTATTATTAATTATTTATAATAATATCAGTTTTTATTATCTTATAAAATTTTTTAAAAATAAAGTACGTAACATATTTGTAATAAAAAAATTAATTATACATCAAAATATAATATAATTTACCTCCGATGAATGAGATGAGATGGTAGAGATTCATTTTCTCTAGTTCAAGTCTTAAGCATTGGAGTCCCTTTAAAGACTTGATAGGGAGCGTCTTATCCTTCTTTGTGGGTCTATTTGGTGTAAATCTAGATTAGTCCTCAAATGGATTTTGGACACTAAATAGTTAAAAAAGCATAATATAATTTTTTATGTCATTTAAATATTTTTATTTTTTCAATGAAAATATTTTATAGGAAAAAATATTTATAGATATTATAATTTTAATATGAAAATATTATTTTTTAAAAAAATGAAAAACAGTGCAAAAATATATATTTTATTATGAGGAAAACTATATAAACACTTTAAAGCTCTTTTCCATATCTTATGTTTTCTAGTTTTTCAAATAGAAAAGAAAATGACTAATTTAAATACAAATTTTTATTTTCCAAATTCAAATTAAAATTTAGAATTAAAAGGTTTAGGTCAATAAAATAGCTAAAATTCAAGCAAAGTTAAAAGCATTAGAATTAGTTTCCAATTTGCATAACCACAACAATAAGACGTTAAGCATATAACTCCTAATAGATTTAAGTTCATTCCAATTATTGTGCATAAGCAAATAAATTGCGAGTAATGGCTCAGTTGGCAATACAGATTAGCGATGTGAAAAATGCTCTCGGATTTGATCTCTACTAAATACACCTGTAAAAAGATGCAAAAATTTTAACTGTCTAAGTTTTTGAAAAATAGAAACAAGTAATCTCAAATGTGAATCCTAGTATTGTATTTCAAAGATCAAGAGGCTGCGTAAGTTTTCAAAGATCTCTTTATTTCTAGATCTAAAGTTTTAATATGTTAATTAAATAAAAAATAATAATATATTTTATAGTAATTAATTTTTTTAGTTTTGATTTTATTTATATTTTAATTTTTAAATTATTTACTGATTTTTTATTCTTTTTGTAAAGGCCAAATTTGAAAATATTTTTTATTTGAGTTCAAAAATTTTTTTATAACATATTTTTTCAATTTTATTTTATAAATATATTTAAAAATATTATATATAAAAATCCGGTTAAATCGTATTGAATTCGATTAAATTCTTTAATTTAATGAATCCCTACCTTCACCAATTTACTGACCATTCAGTTCTCAAAACACTGATATCTATATATATACATTTCCTTTAAATTAAAATATATGAAATTATTCATTTAAAAATCGCAAAAAGTGCTTATTTAATTTTTTAGACTGAATGCAATTGGAGAAAAAGAAAATAACTATTATTGGAATGGATTTTTTTGTAATACGAAATTATTTTCTAATTGAATGATTATCATTTCTTGTACTCTTTAAAAATAGTATTTAATGAGCTGAGTTGTATTTTTTTCATTTAATCACAAATTAATTGCATTAATTAAGTTATTAAAATAAAATAAATATAATATTATTTCAATTTTTGTTCATTTTAATTTATTTAGTAATTTTTTGAACTAAATGATAGTAAGTGCTTGTTATTTCTTAAACTATTTGAAATTTGCATTTATTGGTTATTTAATTTATTAAGTCATTTATTTAGTTAATATATTATTTAAAATTGACAATTATTGAGTAGTTTTCTTTTTCCGTTTAGTTATAAATTTATTTCATTAAATACATTATGAAAGGAGAGCAACGTGCACATGCATGTTTTTCAAAGTTCTTAAGCAATTTGTTTTAATCATGGAATAAAGTTCAATTTGCCCCTAAATTTGGGAATAATATTCAATTTGTCTAAAAATCAATTTTTTAACAATCTACACCTTAAACTTACACCCAAAAAAAGCTAAAAGCCTAATTTTTTATAAAAAAAAATTAAAATTATAAAAAAATTTAAAAAGCTTAAAATAATAGTAAAAAAAATTATATTATCTTGTCTTTAATAAAAAAATAATTAAGAAAAATATTT
Source organism: Jatropha multifida (assembly GCA_948099535.1). Classification (NCBI taxonomy): domain Eukaryota; kingdom Viridiplantae; phylum Streptophyta; class Magnoliopsida; order Malpighiales; family Euphorbiaceae; genus Jatropha; species Jatropha multifida. The sequence goes on from CANUEX010066107.1 coordinate 4,177, forward strand.
CATTTAAAAAAAAAAATACACAATTAGGTCTACATGTATAAGCTCAAATGCTATCAGGGAAGGACAACCTATGTTGTTTAGACTGTGGACATACAAGACAAACAACCATCCACGGTAATGTTTGGTGATGCATTGATATGATGTAATCTTTCATTTGACACATGACCGAGTCTGGAATGCCAAAGAACAGCAATATGTTGTGAATTATTATTACAAACAGAATGAACAAAAGAATTATTTGCTGTGTGAAATGAGTTTTTATCTAAGATGTAAAGACCTGCAGCAACTTTACCAGTAGCAATGGTCTCCTTATCGTGCAAATCCTGCAAAATACATTTATCGGGTAAGGAGTCAATGGAAACATTGCAAGTCTTGACAAGATAGTTAACAGATATAAGGCTACATTTAAAAGTTGGTATATACAAAACATTGAATAGGGTTACTCTGGGGTATAATTTGATAGTGCCAACGTGTGTGACAATTCTTACAGATCCATATCAGGCAAGTGAACAGTTCTAGGTTTAAGGAGTTTTGTAATGGTATGAAATCTAGTAAGGTCTTAGGTCATGTGATCTGTGGAACCTGTATCCACATCCATGAGCCTTATCTTGTGAAATTCGGCCATTAGATAATACATCAGGTAAAAATTATGCAAAACTAACAGCGTTAACTATGGAAGCCTCAGTGATAGTGTCTGCAACCTTTCCTTTGAAAAACTTCAGAATCTCCTGTTGTACATCGTTGGTTATATCCTCATTCCATCCACCAGGCATCTTTACGTTATTAATATTAGTATCAAAAGGAGTATTGCTAACTTAAGCTGCACTGATCGACTGATTTTATCCCCTTTTCTCCTTTAATTCTTTATATCAATTAGGATATCCTTTTAATTTGAAGCATGAATCCCCGGTATGTCCTCCATATTTACAGAAACTACAGTATCTATCACTTTTCTTGTCAAAGTCTCTCCTCTTAAAATTCTTGTTATCTCTTCCACTGTCCCTTCTGTAATTTGAACCTTGAGCAACCATGACATAACTGTTTGCACTAGATTCAACTGTAAACTCCTTCCCTTTGTTTTTCCACTGTCAACACCATAGAATAAGCTTTATTAACGTTTGGAAACGGATCCATCAATAGAATCTAATTTTTCACGTGCTCATAGGTATCATTCAGTCTCATTGAGAACTGAATCAGCTTAATATCATTCTCCATATCAGTAATTGTTTTCGCAGCACCACAATTGCAATTTGGTAATTTCCTTAAACAAGCTAATTCATCCCATTTTTTCTTCGTACTTGTAAAATATTGAGCAATAAACAAATTTCCTTGATGCAAATCTGTCATTTCTCTTTGGATTTGGTAAGGTAATGGGCCATTACTTTCCCCAAATCTCTGATTCAATTCATCTCATAGCTCTTTAGCATTAGCGCTGTAAATGAATGCTTCAACCAGTTATTTTGAAATGGAATTCAAGATCCAGGACACAACCATACTATCAACTCTTTGCCATTTATCAAACTCAGGTGAATTTACAGAGGCATAGCACAACTAACATTGATAAAGCGAATATCATAGATCTATTCCACGACAAGGTGTTTTTTCCATTCAAAGGAACACTCACCAAAGCAAAGGATCATGAACACCAGATCTAAAACCAAGTGTTGTATTTCCAAAAACCGCTCCTTTAGTAGTCATTATAGATTACCAAGCAATTTAACCAAAATCTGAAAAGATCATGAGTAGAGAAATCATTTATGAACAAGGATCAAAAGAAATAGAAGAAAAATCGCAAATCGCAAATTACAGATTATGAATCTCTAATCTTGAAGGATCTGATACCATGAGTGAATCGTCAAGTTTGAAAGAAAACAAAGATATTGGAATTTACTAGAGAACCGGAAAATGGACTGAGTTCTCGTAATGATCTCATTAAGCTGTAAAGTTTATATACAAAGTATGATACCATGTGTTCCTTCTCCTAACAAACACAAAGCATCTAAATGTATAGCTAAGCTAAAATATTTGATATACATATGACACCTCAGCAAGGCAGTTAACTCCTTCCCAATAATTAACTTAACTATATATGCTTTCACAATAGATTTAAAACCCAGCTTCTTCGCTCGATGAACAGCAAAAAGAGCAGCTTCAGTCTCTGCCTCTACTGACAACAAAGAATCCCGCACCTTCCCCATCCCTGACGCCAATACTGCACCCATTGATCCCGACTCACCATTCATAGTCCACAGAACCATCTACTAGCACCGCAGCATCAAAATTAATTTCAATCCAACCCAAAGGTGGAGGAGACCAGTTTACTATTGCACCACTAGGGAGAGAGCCATGACAGGGAATTGCAGCACCTTTGCAATCAACTAACAGACCCAACGCTTGCTGCAATATCTCAGGAACCGATAACAACTTCTGCCGGAAAATCTTAACATTCCGAGCCCTCCATAACGACCACAATACCACTAGGAAGCCCTTAGCTTGCTCTCTTTCATAACGCATAAATTTATCAAAGAACCAAACATCAAAACCATTATCAGCAGATTCATTACGCAATGAAGGGGGCAGAGCATCCAAACTGCGTTCACTATCGAACAATCAACAAGAATATGGGCTATAGAGTCCACCCCATCTCCACATCGTTGGCACCACCGCTCAATTTTCACACCACGTCGTGTCAGATTCTGACTAGTAGGAAGAACACCTTTAAAAATTTTGAAATTTATTACTTTACGTTTTAAAAGATTTTGGTTCTATGATTATTTTACCAGTTATACAATAATTAATTAATTAATTAATATATTTGCAAATAATTGTTAAATTAGTTCTAATACTCTGAAATTTTTATTTCAAAATAATTCTCATTTAAATTTAATCGTTAAATTATTAGTCAATAATATTATGCCACGTAATATTATCGGGACCGAAAACTATTTTGGTCCGCGCTAAAATTAATTGAGTAACCGTTAATTGAATAAAAATCAGACCAATTTTTTTTATTGGACTGAATTAATTAAAATTAGACCCGAGTCGGATATTTTTTATAATTACTGTGCTTCACTATTATTTTCCTCCAACATATTACGTTAGGGGCGGTATGTCTTTTTTTTTTATTTTTTTTCCTCTCCTTTCCTTTTCTTTCTTTTCCTTTCTTTCTTTTTATTTGCTCCTTCTTCTTCTCTTCATCGACAAAACACAACACTCTCTCACTCTCACAGCCCACTCACTGCCACTCCCTCATTGCGCAGACCACCGCCCACCACAGCACCACCATCTCCGGTCCTCTCCTTCGTGCAAGGCAAAAACAGCCCCTCCTTCTCCATTTCCTTTCTTCCTCTCTCTCCTCTCCCTGCCTCTCTCTGTCTCTCCCTCTCTGCGCAATGCCAGCCACTGCAGTAGCCAGCTCGAGCCACACCTCCTCCTCCCTCCTCCATCACGCGACTCAGACCTGGCCAGCTCCTCCATTGTGCGACCCAGCTCCAGCAGCTCCTCCCTTTGACGTGCGAACTGGACCCAGCTGCTCCTCTCCTCCTGCCGACCACCGTTCCGGCAACCACAACAAGCCTAGCTTGCTACTGGCCACCATCTCCTCCTCCTTCGATTCAAGGATCATCGGGATTTTTATATTATTGGGTATTAATTTTATAATTTTCAGAATTTATTTGGTTAAATTTTTTACTAATTAGTTTGTTAATTTTAGAATATTTGGTTGAATGATTTTATGATTTGAGTAGTTAATTATTTTGGTTAGTCGATTAATTTGTGGATTATATATTGTTTGGGTGAATTTTAATATTTGAGGAATAATGTGTATTTATTTAGTTAATTTTTAGTATTTTAGTTTGAATTTTAGTATTTTGAATGAGTAATTAGTTAAATAGTATATTTGTGGAAATCAATTTATTTGATTTTATGGTATATTGATAGAATTATGGTAGTTAATTGATTATTTAGTATAGGTTGAGATTTGTTAATTTTAGTTGGGATTATTTAGTATAGATTAATTTGATTTTAGGATAATTAATTTTGGTATTTTGATTGATTAATTTTATTAATTAGGTAGTTGATGGATTATCTGTTGATTTTATATTATTGGTGGATTTAATTATTTTTAGGGATGATGTTAGTAGTTAATTAGTTAAATTGAGTAATTATAGTAGTTGATTACTTTGAATTATTATTTGGTTGATTTTATTATATTTAGAAGGTATACAGTTAGAATTTTAGTAAATTATCGATTATTGAGTTATTAGTTAATTTTAGTATTTTGACTGATTAATTGGTTATGTAATTGATGATTAATTGAGGATTTTGTAAAATAAATTCGTTAAAGATTTAATTAATTGAAAAGTGAATATAGGATTTTAATTAATTTTGAGAGAATTAGTAAATTAAATTAATTATGGGATTTAATTAGTTAGTGTTAAGATTTCAAAATTTTGAAAATTATTTTATTAAGGTTCAATGGGTTCATTTGAAGGATTTTTAATAAATGGAGTATATAAAAGGGTAAAACTAATTATTTGGGTGATTAAAGAAATTAATGTGGAAAAATAGATTTTGATATATTAAGTTGAAATATTATATTACTAACGGTATTTTGAGAATTTGATCAATTATGAATTAAATTAGATTGATACGATTATTTCAGGAGTTAAATGAAAATTTGGTGAAATAAGTGTAATTATATGATTTCTGAGTTTAAGTGAATTCGGGTTTAAGTGTAATTATATGATTTCTGAGTTTAAGTGAATTCGGGTTGAAAATAAATATTTTGTAAAATTGCTAACGAATTATATTTGAAGATTTTAATTAGTTAGAATTATTATTATTGTTGGTGTTAAATTATAATTTAGAGTATAAATATATTTTGTGGTGAAATAAATGAAATTGATATCTAGACTAAATACAAAATAAGTGAATACATTAATTGCTGGTAAATAGTAAGGTTATATAGTGAATTAATAGAAATATATACTTGAGGATTTTTGAATTAAAGGTTTATTATAGTTATAGAGTTTATTATAATTATTATTTGAATAATTGTTTAGTGTACAAGATGGTTATCTTAGAAAGCTGGATTATATTAAAATAGGTGGACAGTTATATTTTTGTAGAAATAATATTAGAAATTTAGTCAGAAAAAATAAAATAAATAGATAGGTTTATTAAATTAATTAATTAATTTTTTAATTAAAGGAATCATTTATCTGATTGTATTTTCCCTACTATATGTGTTTTTTCGATCGGTCAAGTTCTTCTACTGCTTCTCCAAATTAGAATTCAGGAGAGATCTGAATCTATTCTGCGGTCACTGTGAGTAATAATAAATAGTGCACACCATCCTGCATACATGCATTTCATATGCATATCATATACTCTTTATATCAATCAAAATAATCATGAATTATTCCCAATTTCTATTGTTATATTGATATCCTTTATTTTTCAAATATAATATTTCAATTTTATAATCTCGGTCTTTAATATATGATATTTTGATTCTATAAATTTATATAATTTTCGTCCTTGATTACATTCATATGTTGCATTTATTGTATTGATTATATTTTGTGACTACTTGCGATATGAAAATAATGTGCTTTGTATCCGGGTGAAAATTGGGACGACGTGTATCACTATAGGTCAGTGGGCTAGGTATGGGGGATCGGCTTCCTATTATATATATATATATATATATATATTATTATAATGAAAATTGGCCGGGGGCCAATAGGTGGATTTATGACTTCACTGACCAATTTCCATATGTTGTGAAAATCTGAATATGATTTGTTTGAAGATGCTGATATATGACACGTACTTGCGAAGTATGCCCATTTTATATATTGTGAAAGCATACTGCCTGAATGTGTGGATTTGCATTATTTATTATTATTCATTGAGTTTAGTGAAACTCACCCCCCTTTCATAAATATTTTTCAGGAAATAAAATTATTGCAGGTATATAAAACTCTGCTTCTTTCTCCGCAGAGAATTAGCAATTGTCTCAAACCTTAAAAATGTTACTATGAGCTATTTCTTGACTTAAGCTATTTCGAGTATTTTTATTTTGTTCTGCAGTTAAGATGTTTAATTAATATTTAGTTATGTAAAAGAAATTATTGTGTGATTATAAATAAATTGTTGAATGTTTTTTTTGAATATTTGGAGACTATATGATAGGAATAGTTTGATCATATTATGACAAATAAATATTTACATGAGAATGTATTTTTATTAAATAGATATGAGCCCGAGCTGTGAACAGTATTTAATATTAAGGCTGGGTCAGAAATGTTAACTCTGGTTAATTTATGAATAATGTCATAATATGGTTTACTATTCCCTTAGTAAAATGATAATAGAAATGAATTTTCATAGTTTAGGCTTACTACGGGCCTTGGAGGCCTTAAACTTACCTAGGTCGTCCTAGTGCCGGTCCAACCCAAGGTTTTGGATTGTGACACTAGTCGTAATCCGCGCTTTGCGCGCGGGCTTTATAATATATTATTTAAATAATTTTTATTATTTCTTCTAACTTATAAATACATACTAAAATTAAAAATATTTTTAGATAAAAGCTCAAATATCTAACACCATTTATTTAATCAATATTATTATGAAGTGTAATAATTCATGATTTATATAATGTCTTTGATTTGATATATTTTTTATGTACAATAAATAAATATATCAATTAAATAATTGAATATTTTCATTAATAATGTTCAATTTTCATTTAGCATATCTAAAAGGTTAAACGTGAGTATAAAAATTTTAAATTAAATTAATTTGACTTCACAATACTTTCTAATTAAATTTATTTGACTCCATAACATTTTTAAATTTAAATGAGTTCCAATAACTATACATATTAGAAACATAAGACGCGAAATATAAAAAAAATATTTACTTAGCTGTCATAACAACTTAAAGTGTAAGAAAATTTGTAACCTAAAGATTAATGTAATATATATATAATAGTATTTTCTTGTTTATTTGCAATCTCTAACTGTACATTCTTACTATCCCATTTATTTACAAATATATTTACCTTTTTTATATTCTTAAATTAGTCTAAACACAAAGCTCAAACTGTAATTTTTAAGTTCTCTTATATCATAGAATCAAAGGCACAATAAATTATAATTATTCAATAATTTTTCACATTCTAGAAAGGTTAATAGCTTAATGATGCATAATTCTTAAAACAAAGCAAGTCTTTGACATTTTTCATATACTTCAAAAACTTGATCAAAAGACAAACATGTAATGAGATCAAACATAAAAAATAATTAAAAAAAGAAAAACAATAGAATAGATTAAATTTACCTTTCAATGCTACCAAAATCAACTATCCACATATTCTTCATGAAAAATATTATTAATAGAAATCAACCTAATCAATTCAAAATAAAAATATAATATTATTAATCTTATATGCAAAGATCAATTTATAAATAATTTTAAAATAATAAATAAAATAATTTTTTGGAGTATATAAATAAAATAAAATTGATAGTCTCTTATAATATGTTCTCAAAGAAAGTAAAAAATAAAAAAAAAATACAGAGATCCGTATAGCCTATTTCATTGTAGAGCTGCAAAAATAAAAATAGAAGTAATTATGTAAAAAAAAAGTAATTAAAATAAATTTGATATTCTCTTCTGATACATTTTCAAAGAAAAAACAGGAATGAATGTTACCATTAATATAGCTTAAGCTTGGTAAAAAAGTGAAATGGATTTTATGGTTTCCTCCTATATCTTGGAATATTTATAGTTGGATAGATAATGATTGGATTTTAAAATTAATATTTATTATTATTAAATTATTAATAAATATTAATTTTCAAAAATATTATATAAGAAGTAGAATCCTATCAACTTCAAACACTCGAGTATAAAAACTCTAATAAATTTAGAACAACAAATAAAATAAATAAAAGTCAAAGAAATAAAAAAAATTACCACACTGTAAATTTACTGTACTGTGTTTCGATTTAAAAATTCATCTAAATGTTAAAGTAATCAATCAAAATAATATATTTTAGGATAATTGATAATATATAGATAAGCTTCAGTAATTTAAATAAAATTAAAGTAACATATTTATGATAGATAGTTTTATATAGATAAACTTCAATAATTTAAATAATTTAATATGAATAATTTATAATAAATTATTGATTAAAATATTTAAATTCTCCAATTACAATCCAAAAAAATATAATATAATTTTAAAAATTTTAAAAATAGAAAAATAGAAAATTGAACAAAGAGATAACGTTGAATCTTCACTTTGTTTTAGCTTTTATATATAGAGAGATTGTTAAAAGAAATTATTTCATATCACGTTGTTTGTATTTCATTTTCCTTCCATCAAGTTTGATTTATACTCATAGACATATGCATATAGGTATTTGTACTTTCTTAATATTATATTTTAATTATAATTTAAAATATATTATATAAGAGAGATAAAAAAAGAAAAAGTATATTTTTTATAATATTTTTTTCTTTATATTTATATAATTTTATTGGATATATTTTTTAAAAAATAAATTTTTAAATGTAATTTATATGACTGAGCCATTTAAAATTTAAAATTTTTACTTTTAAAATTTAATTTAAATAAAATAAACATATTTATGCAAGATGACGAAAAATTAAAAATTTTAATTTATATAATATTTTATTATATTTATGTATCTACATATATTGAAAAATATGTATTAGATAATATTATTAGATGATATCGTAGGATTGTACATATACAGTTATAATAAATTTTAGATGGGTTGAAGTGAAATTATTATTTATTAATTAACCGTTATATTCACATTAATTTCATATAAAATTTTATTTTAATATTATAAAAATTTAAACAATATAAAATAAAAATCATAATCAATATTTAATATTAAAAAATTAAAATAAATATAAATAATTAATAAATTTGAATAATGACATAAAAAATTGAATAAATATAGAAAACGAGTAATATGCAACACAAGTAATAAATGTATATAAACACTAGGTGAAGGCCCGCACATTCCGCGAGTTGCTCTATTATTATTTTTTAAAATGATTGGTTTATTAATGTATATAGATTATAATTTATAAATTGCATTTACTAATAATTTAATAAAAAACACCTCTTAATTAGAAGATAAACTCTAAAAATTTAAATTAAGGGTGAATTAATAAATATAGTTATATATATATATATATATATATATATATATATATATATATATATATATATATATAAAGTTTGAAAGTGAAGAACTAATTTAAGAGTCTTGCTTAATAGTTTATTTTAAAAAATATAATATATATATATATATATATATAACAATGACCATATCTTGCATTCAATGATCCCCTCATTCAATGGTTTGAGAAATTCAGCAAATTTCATAAGGTCAGGTTTATACACTAATAAAATTAAATCGTTTAACATCACTACAATAAAAGAAAATAATGTTGTAAATGCGAAAGTTTACATTAGTATCAATCTAGTACATATATAGCCTTTTTTTTCTACTTGAAGCTATATTGAAAAATAGAAAAAATTCATACTAACATAAATTAATAAAGGTAAATTGATGTTTAGATAACGATACATATTAAGAATTTTAAAAGAGAAGAATCGCAGCTTCAAAGTCAAGTGTAATGATTTTAAGAGTAAAAAATTAATCATACACAATTTCGATTGGATATCATTATTGAGTGGGAACGATGGCGGATGCAAAAAGTTTTTCTTGAAAATAAATGATTTCAAAAAAATATTGAGTCCGATAAGGAATGTGAAGATTGATGCTTATCCGTAAAAAAATAATTAAATTGTTAATATAAACAAAAACGTATGAAATACACTAATTGATGCCCTGTACAAAAGAAAGAAAAAAAAATTCAACATTTAATAAACTAACAAAAAAAAAAAGCAAAGCATACAATTAAAAATAAACTAACTAAATAAAATGAAAATCAAATACTAAATAAAATAAAGTAGTTGTTAAATTAGATTAGATTTTAAAAATATATTGTTATTATCTAAATATTCATTTTAAAATTAAAAAATATAATTATCTAATCAAAACATAAAAAAATAAAAAAAATATCTAAAAATTTTTTTAAAAAAATAATATAAAATACTCAAAAAATAAAGTGTCTAACTCACATTTCTTTATTTCAAGATTAGATATAAATATAGATTTAGATTGATGCTGACGGTGGATAATATTTTTTGAAGATATCCACAAATACAAACGGTATCGTTTTATTACAATCGGAGTGGGAACCGATATTTAGTGCTTAGGAAGCCAGTAGTATCTCCGGCATGATTATCGACAAATTCAATATCATGTGTCCGATATCACACACAGCTAAAAACAATAAAAAATCCAACGGGCAGGAAGTGAATACTATACTTAAAAATTGCATCTGAGATTATCTCGTAAGAATTCTTTCTCCTTCTCTCTCCAAAATTTTTTCAACTGCCGAGCCGACCGGTGCTGACGTGCTAGAAGAGAAATACACTTTCCCTCTCTTCATTTCCAATAATCTCCTCTTATTAGATCTCACTCTCTCCTTCCCGATCTGGTACTTGTTCTTCTTCAAAATTTTCGTTTTCTCACTTTAATTTTCCCTAATTTCTGTTCTAATCGTTTTATGTTAATTTTCACGAGCATTTTCCCTCTAGGGTTTGTTTTTTCATTTTTTTCTCGGGTTTTTTGATTAGTAATTCTCCAATGGCTGCTGCACCTGCAAGAGCTCGTGCCGATTATGATTACCTTATAAAGCTTCTCTTGATCGGCGATAGCGGTATTTTTTTCTTTCACATTTCTACCCTTTCAGAATTGCAAATCCTTTGAATTTAAATGTGATCTTCCTGTTTCTTTTTAGTTTTAGGTTCCAATCTATCGTATACATGTCGATCAATAGTGCGGATCCTGCTTATGAGGCATGAAAATGACTTGCATTTTCAATGATTGATTTTACAGTACTTTTATTTCCATATTGAACCTAACGTTCATTGCACAATTCGATATCAGATGGGTTAAGTTGTTATTTTAATGAGTGAGTGACAGACCGTGAACGTTACTTTGTACAAGGATAGAGTTTAAAGGAATTGCTTGGGTATTTTGTATTGATTGATTCTATGATTTTTTTGTTTCTGTATCATTATCTGATTTTGTAATTTGCTGTTAGCATTGACTCAATATTAATGTTTCATTTATTTACTTTTCTTCATATTATTATGGGTCTTATTAATAGGCTGCAAAGAGCTTTCGGATAATAAATAGTTGTTCAAGTATAGAACTATATAAAGAGTTGTTCTTGTCTTAGTCACACTTAAAGCAAATTAGATGAAATCTGTACCAATATCTGGTACAAATTGATTTCATGGTAATTTTGTGTTTGCACTTGATCAGTTTATCAAGGTTATCAAACTCAGTGAATTGGCTACTGAAATGAAGTAAGCATGTCAGAGTTTCCAATTCCAAGAAGATGACTATGGCAATATATGAGCTTTCCTTGTTATTCAAGTTGTATATTTAGTTGACTTATCAAGTGCAATTTTTTTGTTAATATGGAAGTTTGTCTCAACTGAATCTTTTTGCTAATGTTTTATGGCTTAGGGTCTTAAACATTTCATTACCACTTTTTTATGTGTCTTTACAGGTGTGGGTAAGAGTTGCCTTCTTTTACGTTTCTCTGATGGTTCCTTTACGACTAGTTTCATTACAACCATTGGGTAGGTGTTTTTTGATCTTAGATATGTTAGAGGCTTCCTTTTGTTTTGTCCTGGACTTGCTCTAACCTTGAAGATTTAAATATTCTTTTGCAGAATTGATTTTAAGATAAGAACAATAGAGCTTGATGGAAAGCGAATCAAATTGCAAATCTGGGATACTGCTGGTCAAGAGCGTTTTCGAACAATTACAACTGGTTAGTCTCAGGCCTTGAATTTGCTTCTGAATTGCATTAAAATGTAATTATGCTGCTATTTAAATTAAAGAATTGACTTTTGTGTTCTTTTTTATTCCATTTCTTTTAAATCAAAGATGAAATAATGCTGTTTGATGCTTTGTTCTTTTGTATCTTAACACTTTTAGGCAGTACTAAGGTTTTGCCTTTTCTTCACTGTCGTTATTTGAACATATGTGAGCTTTTTCCTCGTTTAAGCCCAATATGTTTGATACAACAGCTAATAAGCCTTAATTAAATGCTTACAAATTAATAAGTGGAAACCATCTAAAGAATGTACAAATATTAATTAGCAAGTGCTTATGCATGACCACAAACAAAAAGCACATCTATGATTGTTGTACACATTCTCCTTATCATTATAAATTAGAGAATATCTAGGAAATTAATATATTGTTGATTGCAAATGTTTCATCCCCAAAGGCTGCCTACCATTCTATTAGCAATCTTGTACGTTCTAGATTCTGCTCTGTAGAAGTTTTATTTTCACTGATAATATGACTGCAAGGAATTAAGAAAAATAAAGACATAAGATGTTGCTCTCTTTATCTCTCCTTCAGCGCTTTGGTTTTTTAAAATATGGAGTTTAGCTCAAATACAGGATATCAGAGAAATATTTTCTTGGTTTCTCATTGTTTATTGAATTGTCTTCTTATTTATTGAATTATATTGCATCCAGGGGTGAAAAGATTGATATTATACTTGGAAAAAGTAAGGTATTTGGATAGTTGAAGATGAAAATGGAGGATTGGTTGTCTGAAAGTATAAAATGCTGCAGGCCACCTACACTGTTTCCAGTGTACACTTCATTGGGCTGCAATTATGCCCAGCTGGTTATGAGCACTTAGGGTTTTGGTTCAATAAAAGCTCCCTTGAGTTTGTTTATCAAGCTCAGCAAGCCAAACTTGAACTCACCTTTGGTTTAATTGGCAAGGTCATAACTTGACCTCACTTTTAGAGCTCTTCTAATAAATGAAGCAAGCTTGAGTTGAGCCAACTGGTTGCTAATTTGATTTTGACTATAGTTTTTACGATTCTCATTTTATTATCATAAATGAAAAAGAACAGAAATAATTAAGTGTATTAAAGATTTTTTTTATATTATTTTATGACAGTTTTGAATTTTTGTAATAGTTTCTATTATTACTTAGATTTTTCCAAAAAGATACTGGCTAAATTTTTGCTCTGTTAGGCTTGTGAGCAAATTTGAACATTGTGATATTTGATGTGGTTTTACTTTTTGACTAAATGAGTTTGACCTGAGTGTGCTAGAGATTAGCTTAGCTCATTTGCAGCCTTTTGTGATGGATCAAGCAGATCTTTTTATCTGCTGATTTGCTCCTATGGAGAACAAAACTTTTCAGCAGGCTTTGACCTTTAAGGTATACATATGGGATGGTGGTGTATTGTCCAACCATATCCCTGTTGCATATAATATCTAGATTATTTTCTTTCTTTTTTTCCCCCTTGGATATGTATGCAGTTGTATGGAGCACTTCCATATGCAATAATGGTTTGATGAAAGGACACCTGCAAGGCTGCAAGTTGCTTAGCTTCTCAGCCTTAGACTGAGTATGGTCGGTATCTCCTGTAAAAATTCTGAAGCATGAAGGCATGCAATGTACCTGGGATTCACCTGTTTTAACTTGGAAATACCATTAAGGCATAAGTTTAAAAAGAAATTGAACTGTAGAGTGGAGCTGCCTTTGTATGATTGGTAAACATTTCCAAAATATATCTTCTTATCTTTTTGTAGTTCTGATCAATTTTGTTTATTTGGAGTTAAATAAACATACTGAATCTAGCTGAACCTGTTCTTATGTTATGTCAAACTTTTACAACTATGGTGTTATACGGCCTTTCTTCTTGTGGCAGTGGGATGTTGGTTCTTTGACAAGCTTGCATGTTTTGACTTTCTTTGGCTCAAAAGCAAGCACAGAAAATGTCTGGCCTCTCCTAGTGGATTAAACTTACCAAGTGCTTGGTTCTGTGCATGCTCTCATGGTGACTTTGGACCAGGGACTGGAAGTCTAGCTTCCAGAATCTCTCTAAGATTTTCTTATTTATCTTTATTGGCCTTTCTTTTGGAATTTCTTATTTCCTTTTTACGCTCCAGAAATTTTTCGTACTTATTTTAATTTTAATTGCTTTTGGAGTTTGCTGAAGCAGATTTCTATTTTGCAGCTTATTATCGTGGAGCTATGGGTATTTTGCTTGTGTACGATGTGACCGATGAATCATCTTTTAACAGTAATTACTTACTCTAATTCATTCTTTTGTATGTCATTCTCATTGCTTAGATAAATCTCAAATTATTTGTATTATCTTCTGCAAAACTATACGATTGTGGAACTGACCATTGATGATGCTGTCGTTATCGCTTTTTGAATGTCAAGTATTTTATTGTACTCATTCTCTTCTGCAACATTACCATTCTTTTCAAATATACTGATATTAACTTATTTCTAGACATTAGGAATTGGATCCGTAATATTGAACAGCATGCTTCTGACAATGTGAACAAGATATTGGTGGGTAACAAGGCAGATATGGATGAAAGCAAAAGGGTCTGCTCTCTCTCTCTCTCTCTTTCTCTGCTTTAGTTTTATGTGCGTGCACCAGTGCAAATGTCTTATTGAATCAAATTGACAATGTTTCTAGGCTGTTCCCACCTCAAAGGGCCAGGCTCTTGCAGATGAATATGGCATCAAGTTTTTTGAAACTGTATGTGGAATTTGTTGTTTAAGTTGAAATTAACTAAAACTAGTCTATTCCTTGTATATATGACAAAGACATTGTCTCACAGAGTGCAAAGACAAATTTAAATGTGGAGGAGGTTTTCTTTTCAATAGCTAGGGACATCAAGCAAAGGCTTGCAGATACTGACTCAAAGGCTGAGGTACTTAGAACTTTTTGCTTATTCATGCCCTTTTTTTCTCACGTTAATTTCAATTTCATTATGTATAATCTAGTTGGTTTTTTGGGCAATTATTCTTCTATTAAATTTCAAAATCTGGATGTTATTTATCCATCAATATCTCAACAATTTATGAAACATTGGCAGTAAGCCAAACTTGTGAATTTGAAATTGTATTTTAAACTTATTTTATTTGATCCTTGAATTTGATTTTCCACATCACTTGTAAGCAAACAAGATATTGACTCATGTTGAATCTGATGCTGTTAACTTTAGCCCAAAACTAGATTTTTAAGTTCTTTGCCTACTGTACTTTCTGATATTGAGCGCTTGGACATTGAATTTTGCAGCCACAGACAATCAAAATCAACCAAGCAGACCAGCCAGGAGGTGCTAATCAAGCTGCCCCAAAATCAGCTTGCTGTGGTTCTTAAAGAAGCCATCTTGAAGACTGGGATTGCGTAGCTACATTATCAGGCATGATGGAAACTATGTGATTGGTGCTTGTATTGTTGCTCTCCTATCATTATTTTTTATTACCGTTCTGCACATTTGGGTGTGAATGCTAGGTCCTTCTTATTTGAGAAATTAAATTAAATTATATTTTAGATTATTTTCCCTCAACTTCCATTTGATTTCTTCTTTAATGTTGATAATAGCTCGGAAGCCACAGCCCCATTCTTTTGTGCCCATTTTAACTTTAGCTTCTATATTCTTTTGGTCAAAATTTTGTCAAAATTCTTTTGGAGAATAGTTTTTTTCTTGTACTTGAAAGGAATTGGTGTTCTTGGACTAGTTTATATGCACGGAAAAAGTCTTTCCTAAGGTGATTTTGAGGGTATGTTCTTACAAATTGAATGCTGGTAAACTGGATTAATCCCATAAGATGGTTTCAAGAAAAAAAAAAAAAGTATGGTTTCAAGAAAAAAAAAAAAAGTACTCCCATTATGTTCATATGTGACCGATTGTTTTCTCACCTCTCAACTTTTAAGTGTTTTCATACATTTTGTGAGCGGAGAGTTATTTCTTATTGTGTAGCCCATAGTATTATTTCATGTCGCTGAATGTTATTTTCAAACATTCTAATGAATAAAAAAATTATTTTTAAATAAATATATATAAATAATTTAGCACTTTAAAGTTTTAAGTTTTATCTTTAATAAATTTATTTTTTAATAAACATATATAATAACAGAGACATTTGAAAATGGTTTTATATTTTATTTATTAAATATTTAATTCTTTTAGAATGTAGATAAAAAAGAAAGAATGTAAATTTTTTTATTAATATTTTGTTTTCATTTTTATGATATAATTAGATATATTTTTTTAAAAAAATAAATTTTTAAATAGAATATTTAATATTTTATTTAAAGGAGAGATAAAAAAAGAAAAAAAAGTATATTATTTTTATTAATATTTTTTCTCTATATTTGTAAGATTTGATTGGATCTTTTTTCCTAAAAAATAAATTTTGAAATAAAATTTATATAATTAAATCTGATATGGTGAAGAGTTAAAAATTTTAATTTAAAAGAATATATAATATTTTATTGATATATTTATATATCTATATATATTGAAATTTTTTTTGTTAGGTGAGTTTAAATAATTTGATTCTTAATAATAATTTTTTTTTGTTACCAAATAATTTATAATTATTGTCATTTTAATTTAATAAGAGATTTATATCCCTTCCAATAAATAGATGACCTATTGATGATTAAAATTTTTTAATTTTTTTGATATTTTTCTCTTTTATTCCAAATTTATTTGACTTAAAAGAAAATAATATTTAGAAAACTGAAAAAAAGTTAAAACTATTAATTTCTATTCGGATTACTTATGGAGTTTAAAAAATTTGTTTGTATATGTATATATTCATTTCTATATACTGGATAAGTAATAGTGTACCTATAGCCAAAGTGATTTTCATTATCAAATCATATCATTTTTTCTTTTTTTTTCTTTTACTTGGCAGTAACAAATAAGTTATTATTATTTTTCATTATAATAGCATATGGATATTGATTTAGAGTTGAGGGCATGAATTGAAGATTGAATGATGATTTGATTTATGCACTAAATGATTACGTCTAGGGATTTGATTTAACTTTATTTTAAGACTATTTCATTATATAAAAGAAAATTAAATATATAAAAAATAACATTGCAAGTAGTTTATATGATAAAGTAGAATACAAATTAACCACTTATATTTATTTTAATCTAAATAAAACTTTTACTTTAATATTATATAAATAAAAAAAATGAACAAATGATGAGTATAATCAATGTGCACATCATATAAAAGACTAATACTTAATAAATACAGATATAGTTGCCTTGAAAGAATACTTCATCTACCTACGAAGACAAAATTCAAGAAAATTAATTGATTTATGCAGTTTTTAAGACCGTAAAGAAGGCTAAATATATCTAAATGTTATCGTAATTAATATGTTAATGTCAAGATATATTTTTTAGTATCTAATTTGAACAAAAATATAACACTTTTTGTTTTTTTTAACGAAATATTACTTTATATATATATATATATATATATATATATATATATAAAGTAGAGTAAACATGAAATTATTAAGAACCCTTTTAGAACAAATGAATTCTACAAAATTTTATGGAATTCATTTGAAAATCCAAAATTTTGTATTTGGAATGAAAAAAAATATGGATTTAAATTTTATGAATTGAATTCCATGGAGTTAGATTAGTTTAGTTCAAATCCTATTAAAATTGTTGAATTTACAAATGAATTCCATGTATTAATCTACTAACATTTATATTGACTAAAATGTCCATTCACCTCAAATATTATTGACTAAACTGCCTCTGTTTATTTTTTTCTTACTCATCATACTCAGTTAATGGGATATTCTGAAATAACCCATTAATTTATTTTTAAAAAAATTTTTATTTAAAATTTAATTGTAAATTTTCACCAATGAGAATTGGCGAAAAATAATATTTTATGCTGTGAACCGAATCGAAAACCGAATTTAAATAGTCTAACTCAGTT
>CANUEX010066118.1:0-27738 GCA_948099535.1 Jatropha multifida
AGGTGGTAAGGCATGTGTTTTGTCTTTTTAAACATTGATTTCTAAGTATTTAAAGTTATGTATTTGTGTGTATTTAAGAGACATGATTTTGATTTGGAACATAAGAAAGATTTGATGAGTACATACAAGTTGTAAGTTAAGAAATTTTGAAATAATAAGTACTACATTAAGGGTATTTTGCTAAAGAACTATTTATAAGAAATAAGACTATTTGTAAAGGAAATGACTCATTTTGGCTCAAGTATGTATGGTAGAAATGTACTAAGATGAAGTTATTCTGGTTATTGAGCATGCTCGGCTTTGATGCCATTCTGTTATGTGATAAGCTATGATCATATGCTAGGCTTCAGATACCATTTTGGTAGGCGGATGCACTCACATTCGGGTAGGCGAATGCGCTTACATTCTGGTAGGTGGATGCACTTACATTCTGGCGGCGCTTTCACAGACCACATTCTGGTGGCGCTTTCACAGGCCAAATTCTGGTGGCGCTTTCACAGGCCACATTCTGGTGGTGCTTCTACAGACCACATTCTGTTTGGACATTTATATAACTGAATCTAGTTATATTTCTTCCATATTACGTATGAGCCTCAATTAAGAATGATTCGGTTCTGTTATGAAAGAAAATGAAATATATTTATAAAAATGGAATCTTACTTACATTTGTTGAATCTTCAATTTATTTTTTAATGTTTTAAGTATTTTAATATAATGGAACTTTTATGATTTATTTTTTAAGCATTTTATATGAAATATGTTTAAGTACTTTATTTAGCACCACTGAGTCTTCCACTCAGCGCGTTGATTTTCATCACACGCAGGTTGTGAGTGTTGGATGCTACTTGAAGATCAAAGGCGGATTATCCGAGAAGAAGCTTATTTTTGGGTAGGACATGTATTGCGATGTAAATTATGGCATGTATAGAAATATTGTATAAAGGTTGAGGTTGTAATATTGAGTTGTAAATTAATGAGATTTGAGATTATTTATAATGCTTTATCTATATGAGCATTTAATGTGATTAACCATTAGCAATTATCTCCTTGAATTGATGATATTATGTTAAGGTAGAATCTAAGATGAATGATGTGATTTTATAGAAGTGCTGCGTGATCAATTGTATTGATTTGTAGTTTTGGGGGTTTGGAGGAATAAATATTGAAAGTGTAATTATTTTTTTTGTGTGGCAAGTTGAATTTTTAGGGGAAACTCTTGCGAATTTTTTGTAAGAATTTTCTTAAACTTTATTTTTTTAAAAAAATAAAATATTACTTGCCTCCTTTGAAAACTTCGCCACTTCTAATATATAATTTGGATTATTAAGTAAGATAAGACGGTGTTTCGGCACCGAATGTGGCATTTGTCATCTGGTCCTCCTGGATTGGGCAGTGGGTGTTACAGAAAGCTTATTTGGGTCCATCTTGTGTAATGAAGAAAGACCTCCTTTTAGAGGATAATGGCAAGTTGTCTTCATATTAGGTGAAACACTTCATCAATCTTCATTCAAACTTCTTGACTTTGCGCTATAAGAACCAATACATTATTGAGTCATATAGTCTCTACAGATTTAGTAGACATTTGGGTTATTGTCAAGATCTTCCTGGTAACATGAATATATCCTTTTCAAGAGTGTCTTCGGAAATAGTCATACAGCTTTGAGAATCTTGTGTTCATTTGACTAGTGGCGCTAAACTAACTGTTCCTTCAGTGAAAATTGATGGTCGTTTCTCCTGTACTGAGGCGTATAAGGATTGGTGGAAAGTGGAATGGTCTAAAGTGTTTCCTCAAGATGAGACGCCGAATTTAAGAGCAATGCAAAAACTATTGAAATCTTCAAAGCCTTCTCGTTTGAAGAATTCAAATGTTGAAAAGAGTAGATTCATCCCTTTAAATCCTCCCAAGAATTTACTATTGAAAAAGATAAGAGATGAGTACCAATTATGTTGAAGATAAAATCACAAGTAGCTTCTAGCATTTCCACAAAGAAAGATTCCTTTATAAAAACTAATGATGAATCAAATCCTTCAAATAATGGCATCTTCACTCAAGTTGCAACAACTCCAAAAATAGTTAAAGAAGCATTGAATTCCCACTCCAATCAAAGGCGTTCTAAAAGAATTATGCTTAATTCATCTCCTTCAAATGAAGAGAAGCATGATTTCGACCGTTGTTGGAAGAAAATAGAGTGAAACAATCAGCTTCATCAGCACAACAATTTTATGATCCTGATGACCCAATAAACTTTTTCTTTCCCTTTTTTTAACTTTTTTTTTACTTCAATCTTTTGAACTTTATTTTGCAAATTTCTTATTGCAGTTGGGCTTCAACAATGTGATTTGTGATGATGGACCTTATGCTTTGCCCTTAGATAGCATGAGTTCTATACTGGGGCCAACTTCTTTCGACCTCCCCCTAATTACTTCGAAGGATCTTGATAGAAATCCTCCATTGAAAGAGCCCACCACTGGTCATTGTGGCAAAAAAGCATGAGATGCTCATCAAACAAAGAAAACGAGTTGTCATGCTACTTCTAAAATGTCTGCATTTTACGGTAATGATTGTATCACTGATTGTCATCATGAGGTTTTAGTAATGGCATGGAATGGGTTAAGAGCTAAAATTGGTCAAACTTCTACAGCATATGTTCCTTCTCTTACTGAATAAGTCCATATAATTTTTTATGTATTGAAAAAGGAGAAGAATTTGATACCATTGTCCTAAGAGAGCGATTCGCAGGCTACCTTCAACTTGCAAATGATTTCTTGCAGCTAAAATCATCTTTTTCTTCAAGCGTTTAATCAGAGTTTCGGTTCGGATTGGACGTTACAAGTTTTAACTATTGTTCGAGATCCTTATTCGGGTATTTCTCTATTCGGATTCTGGTGTAATTCATAGCTCGACTCTCTAACTTAGTCAAGACTATTGTTCGACATGTACCGATCAAATTCTTAGTCTATCACTCTTTTTCTTCACTGCGGATTGACATAGCTTCAACTTTGGATATTTCCTCATGAACTTGTAAAACCATGCTCTGTTTCTCCAAGACATCACTTTTCATACCTTCTAAGGAGGACTCAAGCACTTTCTTCCTTGAAGTCAGCCTTACTAGTTCTTCCTCAATTTTGATAAGTTCATCCTCAATAAATGAATAATTGACAATGACTTCTTTTTCTAGACTTAAAGAATCATCTAGCTGCCCTCTTAACTTCTCTAATTTCTTTGTGATTAGATTTTGTCTCCAGTAGTTACAAATGAAACTGTATCATAAAAAGGGAATGTAATAGGAAACAAGATACAAGAATATATTCATTATTCAATATACAAAAACATAATCAAAAATATACTTATCAAATTGATGCGGTGAGTGTGGACATTTCTTTCCAATAATGGCTTCTCCTAGCTCTCCTCAAGACCAAAATGGTGCTCAAAATCCAGATGCTTAACAACCAGGATCTCAATCTCCACCTGAGTTGTTGGCCATCAACCCACCTATTTCTAGTCAATGCCATATTCCCAGTAGTTCAAGCCAACCTCAGCTCACTGACTCGCAGGTAGCAAAAGCCTTGACTGAGGACTATAATAATTTTTCTTCTATCTTAGCTAGATTTATGCAGACCCGACCATCTCCACAATCTGCGCAGCAACAGTGTGCTTACACTTTAAAAAATGGCAAACAAGTTGTTCCAGAAGTAGAAGAAGAGTATTTAGATTTTCCAAATGACACAGAATCATCCTGGAATGTCACTACAACCACTCAGGATGGATTTGAGGAACATATGCCCAAAGACCACTCTGATGAAAGTTTTCGTTTGAAAATCAAAGAAATCCTCAAGGAGTATGGAGTATCTAGAGATCACAGTGATTATGGGTTGAGAAATGACTCACCATTATCACATGATATCTTGGATGTATCATTTCCATCTAAGTTCGAGATGCCAAGTTTTCAGGCATATGATGGTACCACAGATCCAAGGAGTCATCTTGCCAATTTTCATATAATAATGCATATTGAAACAACCAACGATGCATTATTATGTTGAGCTTTTCCATCAACCCTGAAAGGTCTAGTGTAAGAGTGGTATCAAATGCTCAAGACAAACTCCATCTCATCTTTTGCCCAACTTGCATCAAAATTTAAGGCCCATTTCATTATGAGCATCCCAAGCAAGAAGATCTCTTCAGATTTAATCGATTTAAAGAGAGAAGATGGCAAGTCTTTGCAAGCTTACCTCACTAAATTTTAGAAGCTCGCTATGCAAATTGAATATTTAAATACAGAAGTGTCCATTAGTCCCATGGCAAAAAAGTATAGGTATGAGAAGTTTTCTGATTCAATTAATATTGACTCACCACTCTCTTTTGCAGAATTGATGGCTAGAGCAAATAATTATGGTCGATTGGATGAAGCCTGGAAATAGCAACAACAAACCCAAAAGATTTCACATGATAGGAAGAAGGAAGAAAAAACTAGGAGAAGGTCTCCTATGAGGTTCGGTAGATCATATCTTGCTCGGTCTAATCATGTCTCAAAGCTGTATACCCAAGCAAAGGAGTCTGAGGAGCAACAGTTCACACCATTAACTAGGAGCCGAACATATATCCTGGATTAGATACAAAAACAAGGTGATGTAGTACATCTCACTTATCCTAGAAGGATGAGGGATGAATCCTTAACTTTTTGGGATAATAGTAAGTATTGTGCATTTCATAGAGATATTGGACATGATACCAAACATTGTTGGCAGCTTAAAAAGGAAATTGAAAAATTAATCCAGTGTGGTATCCTTAAGAATTTTGTGCAGGGACGAACAGACACAAATCCTAATATTAGTGGTACTAAAGAGCAAAAGTCATCCTCAAAAATAGAAACTATAGGAGTAATCAATACAATTTTTAGAGGACCAACTGGTGGAGATAGTTAGTTAGCTCGGAAACAAAATGCAACGGAGATTTATTTCCTCCAAGAAAGAATTCCAGTCAAGAAACCACCGATTATTTTCACTGAAGAGGATGGAGTAAGAGTGTAGCATCCACATGCTGATGCATTAGTAGTGCAAGCCATCATCGAAAATTATAGAGTAAAACAAATATTAGTAGATGATGGCAGTGCAGTAAATTTGTTAACTTTTAAAGTTTTTAATGCTTTAAAATTGAGACTTGATGATTTAAAAACTGTTCGCACTCTTTTAGTTGGCCTTGTTGGAAAGTAGATTCAAGTTGAAGGGTCTGTTCAGGTCTCGATGGAATTGGGAGACGAGGAGCACACCAAGAAATTCCAAGCAGAATTTATTGTGGTTGACATTCCGTTTCCCTATAATGCAATTACTAGGAGGCCAATGCTATATGATTTGAATGCTTGTACATCGATTAAGTTTTTAACCTTAAAATTCCTAACAATAATAAAATGATTGTAGGAAAAGGTGATCAAAGAGCTGCAATAGAGACGTATATGGTGGCTTTAAAAAGCTCTCGACCTTCTATGCATAGTCTACTCACTGAGCAAAAGGAGCCTCAAACAGAAGAACACCAACAAATAAAAGAAGGTGCAGAGCCATTTGATATCCCAAGAGGCCGAACTGAATTGAATCCTGAACCTGAGGCACCACCAATGGAAGTTGAATTAGAAGCAGGAAAAAAGGTAAAGATAGGAGCAACTACCATTGGTGCAACATTGCAAAATATTTTGTCTACACTTAAAAAAAATAAAAATGATTTTGCATGGCAGGCTAGTGATATAACAAGAATTGATCCATTAATTATATGTCATAAACTGAGTATTGACCCTACCATTAAACCTGTAAAACAGAAAAAAAGAAATCATGCACCCAAACGACAAAAGATAATTACTGTTGAAATAAATAAATTAATGCAAGCTGGTTTAGTTCGGGAAGTTTTATATCCTACTTGGTTAGCTAATGTTGTGCTTGTTCTAAAGCCGAATGGCAAATGGAGATTGTGTGTGTACAAATCTACCTTCCAGCTTGACTCGAACTAAAGAAAGATCGGTCCATTAGTGTAGCTGTGTTTGGGGGGCCCTCGCGATTTAACAAAAAAAAGGAGGCTTTCAAGCGGTTCGGCTAAAATAAAGCATGCCCCAAGGATTCGTATCCACTTTCGAATATTGACCAGTTGGTGGATTCTATAGCTGGTTATGAAGTATATAGTTTCATGGACACAGCTGCAGGATATCATCAAATTAAAATGGATAAAGCCGATGCTGAAAAAATAGCCTTTATTACCGATAAAGGTACCTATTGTTATAGGGTCATGCCATTCGGATTGAAAAATGCAAGAGCAACATATCAAATGCTAAAGAATAAGATGTTTAAAGATCTGATTGGAGATTTGATTGAAGTCTATGTTGACAACATGATAGTTAAAAGCAAAAAAGCTGAACATCATGCGCATGATTTAGACAAAGCCCTAGAAATATTACATAGGTATGGAATGAAATTAAAAATCGATAAATCTGTTTTTAGTGTTACTACAGGAAAATTCTTGGGATTTATGATATCCCAAAGAAGAATTGAAGCAAATCCTCAAAAAATAAAAGCAATCCTAGACATACAGCCTCCCAGGACGGTTAATAATGTGCAAAAATTGAACGGGAGAATCACCGCATTAGGGCGATTCATCTCCTGTTCGACAAAAAGATGTCTTCTATTTTACAAAACATTAAAAAATATGAAAGACTTTACATGGATAGAAGAATGTCAAGAAGCATTTAAAGAGTTAAAAGAATTCTTGATGTCACCACCTCTACTTAGTAGGCCAAAAGAAGGAGAAATATTATACTTATATCTATCAGTAGCTTCAGAAACTATAGCCTCAGTCTTAGTTTGGGAAGGAGTCGAATAGCACCCTATTGACTATGTAAATAGCATACTGAGAGGAGCAGAGGTAAAGTATTCTCAACTAGAAAAATTAGCATACACAGTCCTAATAACTTCTGTAAAATTGCATCATTATTTTCAAGCACATACAATTTATGTTTGTACTAATTATCCTTTAAAGAAAGTACTGCACAAGGTTGAAACATCAGGTAGGATGGTCGAATGGTCCGTTAGGTTAAGTGAATTTGACATCCATTATGTACCAAGGGCAAGCTTAAATGCGCAAACACTTTCAGACTTCATTCTTAAATTGACAGAGATACCAGAACTGGACGGATATGAACATTTAGTAGCGAGACAATGGTGCTAGCAACTCTATATAGATGGTGCAGCCAACCAATTGGGAGTAGAAGCAGGAATCATTTTAAAGGGACCAAACAAAATCAAGTTCCATTATGCCGTGCAATTAAATTTTAAAGCAATTAATAACGTAGTTGAATATGAAGCATTGATAACCGGCATTAAACTAGCTCAAGAGGTAAGACCTGAACACTTGATTATTTATTCTGACTCACAGTTGGTTGTGAACCAGTTGATAGGTACTTAAGAGGTTAAAGAACCAACTCTTGTCAAATATAAAGCCTTAGCAGTACAACTACTCAACCAATTAGAAAAATGGGAGATACAATAGATTCCTCAAGCTCAGAATGTAGAAGCAGACAACTTGGTGAAGGTAGCAGCCTCTAAAACTGAGTGGACGAATGATGCAATACCATTAGAAGTACAAAACCAAACAAGCATTGAACATGAGCATATCTCCATGATAGTACCATTGCAAGGATGGATGAAGCCCATTATAGATTATTTAGATCAAGGGATTTTGCCTCAAGACAAAAGAGAAGCAATTAAAATTTCTAGGAAAGTAACTAATTATGCTTATGAGCATTCAACACTTTATAGGAGATCCAAGGCTCACCCCTGGGCAAAATGTTTAGATGAGGAAGAAGCACGTTATGTGGTTGATGAAGCTCGTGAAGGTTTATGTGGCGCACACGAAGGAGCTGATTCATTGATTTGGAAAATCCTGTTGCACAGATATTACTGGTGTACAATAAGGACTGATGCAAAGCAAAAAGTCTAAACATGTAAACAGTGTCAAATACACAGTAATGTACCAAGACAGCTAGCTGCACAAATGCAGCCTTTAGGTAGTGCATGACCATTTGCACAGTGGGGGATTAATATTTTAGGACCATTCCCCATAACAACCAGGCGAAAAAAGTTTGTGGTTGTGGCAGTTGATCATTTTACAAAGTGGGTGGAGGTAGATTCATTATCAACAATAACACCGAACAAGATTATATCGTTCTTACAGAACAATGTAATTTTTCAATACGGAGTGCCGAACAGCATTGTCACTGATAATGGAAAGCAATTCGATTCCTCCCTTTTTGTAATTTTTATGATGAATGGAAAATCAAATTGCATTTTACATCAGTGGCATACCCACAGATGAATGGATTAATAGAAGTTACTAACTGAATTATTTTGCAGGGATTAAAGAAAAGATTAGACACAGAGAAAGTAAATTGGGCGAATGAATTAAACAATGTATTATGGGCAAACCGAACAACACCAAAGCATGCAACTGGAAAAATTCCATTATCCTTAGTTTATGGGGTAGAGGCAGTAATTCCAATTAAAATAGGAGCACCAAGTGTTCGGACCATGCATTTCAATGCAACAACCAATGCGAAGAACATGAGACTCAACCTTGATCAGTTGGAAGAACGAAGAGAACAAGTAGGAATAAGGGCAGAAGCATGTAGAACGCAAATGATGCATTTCTACAATAAAAGAGTTAGAGAAAGAAGTTTTTGACCAGGAGACATAGTCTTAAAAAAGATAGAGATTACAAGAGGATCAGCAGGAGCTGGCAAATTAGGTCCAAATTGGGATGGACCATACACAATAACACAAAAGATAGGCTCGGGCACCTATAAATGGGATACCTACGAAGAGAACGCAGAGAACCTACGAAAATACTATATATGATGTATTAGAGAAAAAGCAGGTTTTTTTTACCTAAGTGTTAGGATCTTAGGAAAGTGGATGTAAATGGGATACCTTGGGAAGCTATGGGGATAGAATTGTCCTAATAAATAGGATTTTTCATGTCTTTTCCCGAAGAAAAAATAATAAAAGAGTTTTATTAAGTTAATATCACATGCTTCTAAAAATTAAAAGAGCAAAAGATGAACTGCTCTAGAAAATCAATAAAATATATCATGAGTCTAAGTAAGCTCAGGATAGAAAAGAGTTAAAGGACTTGCAAAGTGAAAGGCCAAATATACTTAAATTAAACATGTATGTACATATAGAATATCGAATAATTCAAAAAAAAAATACAATCATCTATTCTGTTATTCCAAATCTCCATGTTCGGAAGAGTTCGTAGCCAAATATTTGCCAGGATCAACAAGAGGAATTTCACTGATGAAATCAAAGTTGTCATTCGGATACCGAGCCTGAAGAGTAGTAGTGATTCACTCCTTGAAATTATCAACGATATCCACGATCTTGTTAAGAGCATCATTAGGTTCCTTTTAGGAAGCAACTAGATCTTTTTTCAACTGATCACATTGCTCTTTAGCTTTAAGCCTAGCTTGTTCCAACTTAATTTTTTCTTTTTCAAGTTGAACATTCTTTGAGCTTGTGATCAGGGCGTTATCAGTCACCTTCCTATACTCATCATTGAGTCAATCGAGTTGCTCTTTCAAACTGCATATCTCTTTATTGTTACTAATGGCGACATTATCCAGCATTTCTTTTACAGTTTTAGCTATCTGAATGGCCTTATTCCTAAATACTTCAAGTTTCACACAATGGCTACGCAACTCCAAGACCCTTTTTCTCATAACAGCAACCTGTGGAACAACCTGACATGGAAAAATGAAGGATATTAAAATTAGCATAAAAAAAAAGAAGAAAATAAGAAGATGAACTCACAAAAAAGATGTTGCAATTCATTTGATTAAAAATGGCATCCTCCTCCATGGAGTCATAGTACTTCTAATCTTGAGAAAGCACAGACAATCCAGCCAAGTCCTTACTCACTGGATTGTGCGAACAAGATGCAGATGCTCCATCACACTCTTTATATACCTTTCCACATCCGACCGAATAGAATGCGGAAGGGTAGCTTCCTCAGGGTATCTAATCTAACTCTCTTTCTTCGCCTTGTAAGAGGAGCTTCATCCTCAAAAGTAGATCGAGCCAAATCAGTTTCCCCATAGGAAACTATAGGTGCAACAGGTGATTTCCTTATAGTACTTGGACTATCTGCTTGTTCGGGAATCACAGGATGAGCACGATGAGGAGTTGCGGTAGTTTCACTTAATTTCTTGCTTGAAGCAAGAGTGCCTTATTCAGCATCTTCGTTCTCATCCCTCAGCCTCAAGCCACCTTCTTTTTTTACATTGGGCAGATGCTTTGCTCTCTCGTTTCTTCTTTTTTTTCTCCTCAAGCCTTTTAGTGAATTTTTTTTCTCCTCAAGCCTTTTAGTGAAATTTCCACCAGCCATATTTGTTGAGCAAAGCAAAATGTTAAAGGTTAGTTAGGAAATACACAAAGTAGAGCTAAAAATATACCTTCTTTGTTTTTCCATTTTCCTATGCGGGAAGAAGGATATTCCAAAGCTAAAAGGTGAAGAAGATGGACAGGTTTTAAAGCAAATTCAGAGAGAGCTTCAATACTAGCCCTTTCTCTTTTCTTTTTGAGGCGGTCCTCCCTAAATGAAGGAATTGATTGGGACCAAGAAGTTTTCACCTAAAAATTCCTTTGACTCTTCACAACAAAAAATTTCTCTTTCCATTTGCCTTTTATTAAAGCAATCAACCTATAAAAAATACTCAAGCCACCCCGAGCAAAAAGATGAGGGTGATCTTCCCTTTCTTTGAGAGACAAAATGTAAAACCCATTGACAACAAAGGGTGAGAACTCAAGGTTAGACCTCCAAGCCAAAAGGGATAACCCAAGCATAATCCTAATACTATTCAGGGTAAGTTGTGACACAGTAATCCCAAGTTGATTAAGATAATCCCACAACTCTAGTTGAAGCAGGAGTCGAACACCTACCCTAAGATCCTGCTCATACAAAATTAAAAAATTAGGGCTTTTCTCACTGTTGGTGCATACATCTTTACCCACAGATAGAAGTTCATACTCAGTAGGAATGACATACTTGACTCGAAGCCTTTCCATATTTGAAGACTTAAATTGGGAACTTAAATGTGCTACTCTATTTTCCTTCTTGGTAGTAAATTTCTTCTTTTTTGCAGGTTCCACAGTTTTTAAGTGAGAACGATTTCCTAGGCAATCAATGGATTTTTTCCCAATTACAATGACAGAGGGAGGAGTCCTCTCAGAAGCAGCAATTTCCATTATAGTCAAAATACGGCTAGAAGGAAAATCGTCTGCTCTTGTTTTCTCAGAGCTTGAAGAAGTTGAACTTGAGTTTTCTAGGGCAAGATTTTTGCCCTTATTGGAAGAGGAAGCAGCCATAGCAGAAAGATAGAAAAATAGAAAGAAATGCTGATAAAAATGGCGATGAAAGTAAACATTTTTTGTAGAAATTACTAATTACCTATTTTGCAGATAGGTTTGCAGAAGGAATCCAGGAGTTGAAGAGTCGATGGTTTATGGGCGCTGAAAATAAAGGTGAAATGAAATTTAAAACATTAGAAGAGATTGAAAAGACACTTTCGCCGATAAACTGAAAAGTCACTCTTTACTGAAATGTTTAGAAGACGCGCCATTTCAGGAGATGTTGGTAAGTTCGAAGGTCACATTCATTAAAAGAAAGTAGCCAATGAGCTGGCAATAAGGGCTTCCGTGGAAATGTAAATAATGACACGTCAACTCACAAAGCTTGGACACAGGAAGCTATAAATGACAAGGATGAAAAAGACCGAATGACAAGGCTTGCAAAACCAAACATAAATGTTTCAGCATTATTTGGAGGGGCCTTTGATAGACTAAGAATTTGATCGGTATATACCAAACAGTAGTCTTGACTAAGTCAGAGAGCCGAGCTACGAATTACACCAAAATCCAAATCGAGAAATTCCCGAACAAGGATCCCAAAAAATAATTAAAACTTATAATGTCCAATAAATGATTGGTCAAAAGGGGCCATTAAAAGTCATTTAAGGGCCTAGGATACTCCCAGGCATTTATGATTATATTTTATTTTCAGCAGTTACAAATGAAATTGTATTATAAAAAGGGAATGTAATAGGAAAAAAGATACAAGAAATATTCATTATTCAATATACAAAAACATATTCAAAAATATTCTTATCAATGAGCAATCTCTCTATAAGTTACAAAAGCTACTTTTTGATAAGCGCAATAAGTTGGAGCAGCTTGAATGGAATCCATAAAAGCTTTATTTTTTTAGAATTTGCTTAGTCTTTTTTTTCAATGTAATCAAATTCTTTCATTATTAATAAAATTTGATTTCATTAATCACTTATCACGCTTATCATTTTTGCTCAATTTTGATTTTTTTTTGCGATTGTACTTAGCAAAATACTAAGTTATCTACGTACCTTCTTTTTGAAAGGATCAAGTCATAATATAGTTCAACTACAAGAGACTTTTTTTTATGTGACTAAACTTAGTGTAATACTAAGCTGCCTATGTACCTTCTTTTTTGAAGGATCAAGTCATAACATAGTTCAACTAAAAGATTTTTTTTTAATTAGCCGTTCACAATTTTAGCTCGTGTGGGCCAGGAGCGCTATCAAGCTTCTGGGCATATTATCTCTTCAAAAACTTGCCATTGATTGGCCCAATTCACACTCCATCTTAATCAATTATCTTGTATGCTCCATTCGAGTAGACTTCTTGAACTACATATGGTCCATCCCAGTTTGAGAGGAACTTATTGCCCATACATCGTGACATGATTATTGGTCTTCTCAATGCTAGAACCAAATCACCAACTTGAAAAGAGCAAATGCGCACCTTCTTATTAAAAGCTTTGCACATTCGGGCTTGATAACACTCCTAGGCACATAAAGTAACAAATAAAAGATTAACCTGATTATTAGAAATCAAGTTATTGAATAATGTTGTTGTGCTTCGAGTCGTTTTTCATCTAGTGCTTCTAACTCCTGTAGGCAAAGTTGAGCATTATCTTCATCAGAGAAACCTTCTTGAATGGAAATTCTCAAGGATGGAATTTGTTGTTTGAGAGGAAGGACAACTTCTACACCATAAACAAGCGAATATGGAGTTGCTTGAGTTGATGTCCTATATGTAGTTCGATAAGCCGATAGTGCTTCCCCTAACCTTTCATGCCAATCCTTTTTTAATTGATTGACTATTTTCTTGAGAAGTTTGCCCAGAGTCTTGTGGAATGCTTGTGCAAGCCCCTTTGCTGGTGCATTATACATGGACGAATTATATTGCTTAAATTTGAATTTCTCACACAACTTTTCCATAGCTTTATTATAGAACTCCCTTCCATTATTAGTTATGATGTATCGAGGCATGCCAAAATGATAAATGATGTTTGTTCTAATAAAGCTCACTACAGTCTCCTTTTTTATTTCTTTGTATGGAGCAGCTTCGGCCCATTTTGAGAAGTAATCAGTAGCAGCAAGAATGTATAGGTGGCCACTTGAACTTTTTGAAAGTGATCCTACAACATCCAATCCCCAAGCTTCGAAAGGCCATGATGCTATTATTGGATGAAGTGGTTCAGGCGGTTGATGAATTAAGTTTGCATGTAATTGACACTCTTGACATCTTTTGGCGTAATTCATACAATCTGTTACCATTGTTTGCCAATATTACCCCATCCTTTTAATCTGAAAGTGCAACTTTGGCCCAGATTGATGTGCGCCATAAACACCTTAATGTGCTTCTTCTAAATCTTTGATCGCTTCTTCCTCCCTAAGGCAGCGTAGGAAGACTCCATCAAAAGAGCGACGATAAAGCATACCTTTGAAGTTTATGAAGCGAGAAGCCCAACGTCTTATTTCAACTTTCTTCCTTGGATCATTTGGCAAGTTTCCATGCTCCAAATAATTGACAAGAGATTGTTGCCAATCTTCTTTATCAATTTCATAAATAGAGACAACATCCACCTTTTCGAGTTCAACATCCAACATGGGCAGTACCACCCATCTTTTACATATTGGCGCCTTCGCTTCTTCATCTAGCAATGCTAGACTTGATGCCAAATTTGCTAAAGAATCAGCTTGGCGATTTTCTTTTCACAATACGTGCTCAATGGAAGCACTGTCAAACTAAGAGAGAAGCTTAGCAACATAGTTGAAGTAAGGCAATAACTCTGCTTTCTTACTTCATACAAAGAGAGTACTTGATTGATAACTAACTTTGAATCTCCGAATATCCTCAAGTTAGATATTTCCATGTTAATCACCATTTATAGGCCAAGTATCAAGTCCTGATATTCTGCAACATTATTTGAACACCTCTCGATTAGGTTAAATGCGAAAGGTAAGATTTCTCCTTCTGGAGTGATGAAAACAACTCCAGCTCCTACACTTATTTGACTTGATGCACCATCAAAAAACATTCTCCAAGGTTGTGGAACTTCAATAAACTTCTTCATCCGGCAATTCTTTAGAGAACTTCTAATCATCAAGGATAGGATGGTTTGCAAGGAAATCAACAAGAGCTTGCCCTTTTGTTGCTCTTTGTAGGATGTATGTTATCTCAAACTCTTGAAGTAATAGAGCCCACTGCGCTAACCTTCCAGACAAGACTAAATTGGCCATCAAATATTTGATGGGGATCAGCCGTGAAATCAACCAAACTAAATGAGCCTACAAATAATGCCTTAGTTTATTTATAGCAAACATTAGTACTAAACACATTTTTTTATTGGTGAATAGTTCAACTCAGCACCAGTTAGCATTCTATTGAGATAATATAATGTTTTCTCCTTTCCTTTACCATTTTCTTATGCTAATAATACTCCCAAAGAGCATTCTTGAGTAGTAATATACAATATGAGGGGACGCCCTTGTATTGGCGCTCTAAGCATAAGTGGATTCATCAAATATCACTTAATGCTTTTAAAAGCATTACTACATGCTTCATCCCATTCAACAGGAACTCCCTTTTTTATAAGTTGACTGGATGACTGACATCAACTGGCTAGATTTGAAATAAATCTTTAAATGTATGCCAATTTCCCTTATAGGCTTTTGAGTTCATGGATGTTTCGAGGTTCCGGCATTTTGAGGATTGCATCAACTTTGGACTGATCAATCTCAATAGCTTGATGTCTCACAATGAACCCTAAAACTTTCCTGAAGAGACTCCAAATGCACATTTTAAAAGATTCATCTTCGGTTGAAATTTACGTAAACGTTGAAATACTTGTCAAAGATCATGGATGTGGTCAGTTGCTTCCTTTGACTTTACAACTAGGTCATCAACATAGCACTCAACATTTTTGTGGAGCATATCATCAAAGATTTTTTGCATCACTCGTTGATATGTAGCACCAGCGTTCTTTAATCTAAAAGGCATAACTGTGTTGCAATATATACCTTTCAGCATTCGAAATGTTGTCGCTTCTGCATCCTTGATAGCCATTAGGATTTGATTGTAGCTAGATGAGCTATCCATGAAGGAACGTCATTCATAACTAGTTATGGCTTCCACCATAATTTCACTGATGGGAAGAGGAAAGTCATCCTTTGGACATGCATTATTTAGATCTCGAAAATTTACATAAATTCTTAACTGCCCATTTCTCTTTCTGATAGGAATAATGTTTGAGATCTACGTAGGATACTTGACTTCCCTTATGAAATTGGCCTCGATGAGTTTATTGACTTCAGCTCCTATTTGTGGGATCAACTCTAGACGGAATCGCTTTTGAGCTTGTTTCACTGGCTTCATCCCAGGTTTAATTGCCAAGTTGTGGATTACTATCTTAGGATCCAATCTCAGCATCTCTTTATAAGACCATGTAAAAATGTCTCGATACTCTTGAAGCAATTCAACATACTCCATTTCCTCCTTAGATGATAAATTTGCACTAATGAAAATTGGGCGAGGCTCTTCTATTGTTCCAAGATTGACTTCTTTTAACTCATCAACCATAGCTTTATTTTCCTCTTCCAAAGCAAAAGGAGCATCCTCAACACTTTCCTTAGTAGGAGCTTGGTCTTGATCCATGTCTTCAAAAGTAATATGGCCAACCATCAATGCCAAGTTCTTCTTCCTCAAATTGATTAGAGAGCTGGTCGGTTATAACCACGGTATGAGATTTTGTCTTCAATGTGTGATGGGTGTCGAAGCCACCAAAAATAATTCCTAATTTCCTAATCTAGATAAATTATAGATAAGGAAAGAAGGGTCAAACCCTAGAGACTAATAAAACCTGATTTTTAATTTGGAACTAGTTTATAAAGACAAATAAATAAAAGGGGGGTTTTGATCAAATAGCAATTGAAAATAATAACTAAGTAACAGAAAGCGATAAATTAAATAATTAAATACCAATAGAGGAGACGATTCAGCCAAGGATGATTCACAACATAGGATTCTCTTAATCGATCACTGATATAAAGATAACTCTAAAAACTGAAAGACTGACAGGTTATAATCTTTTGACAAGCGCCTCCGAAAAATCTTTTCGTAATATTAGATTACACAGACGAAGTGCTAGAATAATCCCTAATTAGTGAACAACCCTAAACAAGCGATAGAATTTAATTCACTAACAGCAGTACAAACTAGAAAGACCCTACCCTATTCAATAAACTCACAAGTGCGGTTCATTTAAAATAGATTGTGGGTTTCCATAATATAATTCGAAGGCTTGGACGCAATTAAATTATATTATATACTACTTATTCAATTCAACTAGACAATACGAATCTCAACCTTATTGATAGTTATGTGCTTCCCTATAGTTTGAACAATGGGCCCTTATTGAAACAAATAATAAGAAAACACTAGAGATGGGGTTTCTCATAATTGCATAAAACACAAAAGCCAAACAGATTTAAAGAGTATACTTATCGCATTTAGATCTCACGATTGTGAAAAATCCCTGCTTGAATTCAACCCTCGACTGAAAATATTGAGCCTAGCCGCTCATGGCTGTGAAGAACACGAAGAAAATAAAAAGAAATCTACTGTTTTATTTTTAAGCGTAAAAATGAAAAGTAACGGGGAAGAAGAAGCAGAAGCTCCCCTCTTACAAAACTTCAAAAAATATATATGAGAATAAATAAATCCCTAAAACTAAATAATATCTTTTTAAAATAAATCTAAAATACTTAATTATCTGTAAAATCCCTAAAAATTTGGACTACCTTTACTTAAAAGATTTCCTCGCGTCTGGTAAGATTTGTCAAAATCCAGGTCGCAGCTCTTTAGCGCTTGCCCGAGCGCTATTATAAAAATTCCAGAAGCGTTTCTCTTTCCTACGGGCTGGCTACATAGCGCTTGCCCAAGCGCTATTACAATACTTCCAGTAGCTATTCTCTCTCCTGGACTGGTCTCTCCCTATGCTTGCCCAAGCACTAACTGCAGACTTCCAAGAGCATTTTTGAGGACTTAGCACCAATTTGATAACATTCACCAAAACTTCTGAAATTAGCCTCCAAAGCTTCCTTTTTGCCAAATGTAGCATTTCCTGTGGAAAATATGAAAACCAAGTGAAAAGTCTTCATTTAAGCCAAAAGTCACTCATAAAGAATAATCAAATATATAACATTTTATGCTAAATTTACAAGCTATCAATGTGGATCTCGTGGTCACCACCCACTCAGTTTTTCTTTTCATTCGAGAGGGGATATTGCTGCGCAAGTCATTATAATCTATAGCAACAGCAGACTGCTTCTTTTTTGTTCTTCTTTCCTTTACTTGGCTTTGAAATCCCAAGTCTTTAGTGAATTAAGGTTTTATTGCTTTCAGTGTTTGCACCTTCTGGAGCTCCAATTCGATCAAAGACTGAAATACGATTTGATGAATCTCCTAATTGACTGAAAAAAATGGTCTTGAAACCTCACTTTTTGTCTCCTCTAGTTCTTCAATAGAAATGTGATTAGAGGTTTCTCTTTTGATTTTCAAGTGTAAAGGAGCAAGAGCTTAATATCCCAAGCTAATTTAGACCCCTGATCAGTAGTATTCTTCTCCTTCTATACTTTGTGAATTCCATTTGATAATTGCTCACTATCACCATTCTTGAAATCCTTTGTCAATTTGGCCACATCAGTAGAACCATACCCAACTTTAGCCAATAGTTTATAAGCATTAGGGTCAAAACCACTTGTTCTTTTGGCTGGAAATGCTCCAAGCTCAACTATTGGGCTTTTAGAAGGCCTTGCAAAACCCTTTAACGGTGACTTGAAAACCTTCGAAGAAACAAGACTAGTAACCAGGAGAGTCAAATCTTTCAAGCCTTGTATGATATCTTCTGGATTTGAGGAAGAAGATTGATCATCTTTGCCTTTGGAGACATGTACAAAATGAAGCTTCATTTTTTTGGCAACTGTTTGACTTGTCTTTGCGAAGGCATCCTCCTTGCTTTCTTCTGTTGAGGAAGATTCCCCTTCTCTAGTCTTCTTTACAAGAGCCTCAACATCCTCAAAAGCTGGTTGAATTTCCTCAATCGAAAATTCCTCAAAGTAGAACTTTGCATCGGTAAAATATGACTCAACTTCAGGAAATGGCTTCGAATTAGTTACGATTGTTCTTATTTTTTCATCTTTTGAGTATTTGAAACATTAATGGTCAGTTGAAGACAGCACCTTATTCCCATGAATTCATGGATGCCCCAATAGTATATTGTAAGTCGTTCTTGCATCAATCACATACAGAAGAACATTTGACTCCATCTCATCAATACGCAATTGGAGTTGAATTCTACCAATAGCCATTTTCCTATTCTGGTTGAAGCCATGTATCATCAATCAACTTTGCTTCAATTCATCCATAGGTATGCCAAGTTCCTCAAAGGAATTGAGAGGCATAATGTTGATGGCTGAACCTGGATCAAGTAAGATTCAATTTATTTTTCTTTCACAGATATAACCTACAACAAACAAAGGACGATTATAAGGCTTATCACCGAGCACTCGATCTTTATCAATAAAGGTGATCTTTTCCACAGCAGTATAGTAGGTCTTTACTTCCTGAGTCTCCTCATTGCTATCTTGTTTTAGCTCTCCTTCAACATGGAAACATGGAAAAGAAAGTTAGCACCCATTAACTTCTTTGGCATGTATTCCGCCAAAGTGATTAGTTGCCTAGGCTTTTATTTTACACAATCTTCTACCTGTGATTTGTAGATCTTTTCTGGCTTTTGAGACATTGATTGAATCTTTCAGGAAGCCAGTTGTGTTCACTTAACAAGCTTCTTCAACACTTTATTCCTCTTTGGAGCCTCCTTGGATGGAAGTGAGTTTCTCTTTCTACTTTTTCTATAAGTAACCAAAGTCCATCTTTCATCTTCAAATTGATTTTCAGCAAGCTCATTGCCCCCAGCAATGCCACATCTCCTTGTAGCAAGCTGAATTCATTTGACAAAGAAGTTTGGTTTGTAACAGACACCTCAACTTGAACTGAGTTTAGAGAGCCAAACCTTATTGTTTTTCTTCTTGTTGAGATCAGCGATTCATCAACCACTATTATTATCACATTGGCAGTCACTTCCTCCTCATCGACAGTGATGACACCATTTTTCTAAAGCTCCATGATTTTGTCTTTCAAGATGAAGCACTTGCCAACTGGATGACTAATTAGTTTATGATACTTGTAGTAATTTGGATCATCCATTCGATTTGCTTCCTTCGAGTGCTTCATCTCTGGCAATTGGATGAGCTTAGTTTTAAGCAGTTCATCTAACATGTCTGAAACATCAGAATCAGAAAAGGGATAGCACTTTTCCTGCCTCTCCCTCAACGTAGCCTTTTTTCTTTTTATAAGTTGAAAAGAAGTGGCCTTCGGACATTGCTTATTTTCGATCTTAGGTTGTAACTTGATTGACTTTGTTGTTACAGCCATAGACCGCATACTTTCTGACTTAATGGGTGTTTTAGCGAATTTTCATGCTTCTAGCTTTTCTTTCCCCTTTCTTGTTCTTGAAATAGGAAATTTTGATTCCCATGATCGGAAATAATAAGCTCCATGTCATGAGCCCAAGTAGCCAACTCTTCAAAAGTATGAGGCTTGATCCCTTGCAAGATGTAGCATAAGCCCCAATGCATGCCCTTGATGCACATATCAATTGCTGAAGATTTTGACAGTCGATCTTTGCAATTCAAACTGAGACTTCTCCATCTTTCAATGTAGTCAATAACAGATTCCTCCTTCCATTGACGAGTAGTTGTGAGTTCAATCATGCTAACTACATGTTTGGTGTTATAAAAGCAATTGAGGAATTCTCGCTCCAATTGTTCCTAGCTATCAATAGGACCAGGCTTGAGATTGGTATACCAATCAAAGGCATTTCCTTTTAAGGACCGAACAAATTTTTTATGAGTAGATCGTCGTCCGTGCAAGCATTGTTGCAAGTTTCCATAAAGTAGGCTACATGCTGTCTTGGATTTCCTTTTCCATCAAAACTTGGGAGGTTGGTAATTTGATAGCATCCTCATCATGTCGATCCTCAAAGTGTACCGCTTTGAGTAGGTGTAAGAAGGCTGCATCGTTGTCTCCAATTGATCTTTTAGGGCTTCTTTAATCAGCTCCTTCAGTTGAATAGTTGAGATCGAGCCATCAACAGCAAGTTTGACAACTTTTTCTAGGGTCTCCTTTGATGGCATCTCTTTTGGTGGTATTAACCCCTTTGATGCGGATTCATCCTTTTCCAACATCTGACTTTTTTCAGTCATGTTATCCAACCTCTTCATGAGATAAGCAATTTGGCTATCTTTCTCATGAAGAGCGTGATTGAGAGCTTTTAGTTGCAACTTCAGAGCATCCAGCTCTTCTGCTGATGTTGTTTTAGTCATCATAACATACATGACATCAGGAGAGCTTGTTGTTGAAGTAGTCGACCACTTTTGGGATGCACCTTTCTCAATGGACTCCGCCAAAATTGGCGAAGCAACAACAGTTTGTTGAGGAAGAGGAGTCGTCTTTGCATAAATTTCTGTGACAGACTTTGTCTTGATATTTGCATCAGGACTTGAGTCAATAGTAGATTCGACATTGAGAAAATTTGAAGCACTAGTTTGTGCGGCCTTCGAGGTGACAGTGCTCCTTCTTGGTGCCATCGAATCTTTTGGTTGACTTGTCAAAACTCTAAGAATTGCAAAGTGAAGATATGAGAGGTAGAGAGGTCCCATTGGGCGTGCCAGAAATCTATATGCGTAAAATTTGTTCCTGAAAATTAAGAAACAAAAATACAAATTATATTTATAAAGAAGTGGATACAATCTTTAGTGTGAAATCTTCTATTACAATGAAGATTATCCTCTAATTCTTCTCTTTGTGGTTATGAGCACGATTCAAGGTTTGAGGGACTTGATCTTGAACACGATTCAATGGCTGAAACACTTGATGTTGAATTGATGTAGAACGAACGTCAGACGATTCAAGGGTCGAAGAGACTTGATCTTGAATTAACATAGAATGAACTTTGATTCTTTAGACTTGGGAGAGACTTTTTGTAGTCTTAAGTTCGACAGAGCTTTGGGGCTTCTTTTCTATCATTTTCTCTATGAGTCTATATGTCTCTCGTATGTGAAGAGAGGCCTCTTATTTATAGAGATTTGAGGGAGTCCCTTTCCCAAGTATGTAATTTGATTAGTCCACTTGGCAAGCTCTCATTGGTTGCTGCTGCATCACCTAACTTATGTAGACGCCTGACTTATTAGCCAAGATTTAATTTAATTGGTCCACTTGGCTAATTTTCATTGGACTTTACTACATTATTTATTTATGCAGTAAATAATATTTATTCAATAATTTTATTTTAATAATCATTTAAATATTTTGATCGGTTATTAAAATAAATTATTTAAATTTAACTAACCAATAATTTAATTGGCTAATTAAATAATTAAGTTAATAATTAAATCAACTTAAATAAAATTTAGGTGTCTACAGACACTCCCTTCATTACTACTCCTATGGAAATCATAAATCGGAAGCTTCTCATCATGTCATTTCCATTGAACCAGTGCCTTCATCTACTCATAAAGCTAATATTGCAGCTACAATTGGTTCACACCAACTTGTAGTCGGGAGAGTTGGTATCGGTATGTGGTGTCCCATGAGGTTAGTGATGATATTGAAATATTTGATCCAAATGGTGGCGGGAGTGGTCTTGGGTCTTAGTCTCATCAATTATTAGTGTTTCCTTTGGTGGGGGTTAATGACACAGGTGGTGCCATGGATTTTGTTCCCAAGGATATGCAAGTGGAAGGGATGGTTACGTCTATCATTGATAGGCAGGACCTACTGTAAAGGGTTTTATAGTCTACTCTTCTTTTATTCTTCAAATTCATGGATAATACCTCCATTTTAGTTTGGAATATTCAAAGTATTGGGTCTAAGCGTTCTTTACACATTTTGAAGGATTTTCGTTAGAAATGAAGCCATTTATTTTGGTTATGGTTGAACCAAAAATCTCGGGGCACCATGCAAACTGTATTTCTTCTAGGTTGGGTTTTGATAGTTGGATTCGGGTGGAAGCTGTGGGATATAGTGGTGGTATCTAGCGTTTTTAGGTGAATGGGGTTGGCAACCTTTTTGTGATTCACTCTAATTCTCAATTTCTTTATGTTCTTGTTACTAATTCGGTGAAGGACAGGTGGGTTTTTTCTACAATCTATGCTAGTCTATCTAAACAGTATAGGTCTCTATTAATGAATAAGTTGGGTCTTTTTGGCAAACATTTGTCTCTACCCTGGTTGCTTGCAGGGGACTCTAATATGTATAGTCTCCAAATGAAACTACAAGTGAAAGAGATTATGTTTTTGCTCGATCTGCCAAGTTCCGTCAATGGGCTGATTCTTTAGGATTGGTGGATTTGGGGTTTTTAGGTTTTCAATACACCTGGTATAGGGGTCCATCTTCTACTCGTTTCCAAGCTGCAAGGTTAGATAGGGCCCTGAGTAATATGGAGTGGAAGATGAAGTACCCATCAGCTAATGTTTCACATTTAGAACAAATCACGTCTGATCGTTGCCCTCTACTTATTAACATGGGTAATTTTGTGTCTCAAACTTATACTTTCCCCCTTTCATTTTTAGCCAACATGGCTTGCTCATCCTAGTTTTAGAAGGGTGGTCGACTCAATTTGGGGTACTCATGATAGCTTTTCGGTTAACATGTCACATGTTCGTAATCATCTTAAAGATTGGACTGTTAATAGCGGGAATTCGAGGTCTTCAAGTTAACTCTAATTTGGAAAAGCATTCTGGTATACACTGACTTGAATTGAAGCTAAAACAAGAACTTAACTTGGTCTTGGATTAGGAGGAGGTTATGTGCTTTTAGAAATCTTCTAAAAAATGTATTATTGATGGGGATAGGAACACAACATTATTTCATGCCAATGCGGTTTTAAAAGGGTCTAAGAAAAAGATCTTTAGGCCTAAAAATGTTGCTGGCGAGTGGGTTTTTGATCAAAATGTATTAAAGACTATGGTTATGGAGTTTTATTAGAAGTTATACATGGCTGACTCCTTCCCTTGTCACTCGAGTAGTCTCCCTTCAAGTTTCCTTCTCTTTCAATCGACCATTTGACGTCTCTCACAAAGCCGTTTCATGTTAAGGAAGTCAAGTTGGCCCTTTGGAGTAGGACCCTTATAA
Source organism: Jatropha multifida (assembly GCA_948099535.1). Taxonomy (NCBI): domain Eukaryota; kingdom Viridiplantae; phylum Streptophyta; class Magnoliopsida; order Malpighiales; family Euphorbiaceae; genus Jatropha; species Jatropha multifida. Next base: position 23,665 of record CANUEX010066118.1, read on the forward strand.
AATGCTTGGCCCAAATGGTTTTCAGGCTGTATTTTTTTTAGAAATTTTGGCCTAAAGTTGGTAGTACTCTAACTGATATGGTACTTCAATTTTTAAATAATGTAATTCTTTCTCTAAGAGTATGCAGATATTCTTATTACGCTCTTGCCAAAGGTGGATTTTTCAAAGCCTATGAGTCAGTTTCGTCCAATCAGCCTATGCAACATTAGTTTCAAGGTGATAACTAAAGTCCTAGCAAATCGTATGAAGCAAGTTCTACCATCATTGATCTCTCTCCTTCAGACTAGCATAATTCCTGGTAGGCAACTTCACGATAATGTCATTATATTTTAGGAAATAGTGCATTCTATGCACAATTATAAAGGTAGACAAGGCTAGATGGTTGTTAAGGTTGACTTAGAAAAGGCTTACAATAGAGTACGACGGGATTTCCTTTGGAGACTATGAGTGAAGCTATTTTTCCTTCTTCTTGGTGCCACCTAATTTATATGTGTCTTTTGCTCATGCTCTATGCGCGTTTTATGGAATGTTGAGGTGTCGAAGTGTTTTGGTCCCTCGCATGGTGTGCAACAGAGTGATCCAATATCACCATATTTATTTGTCCTAGTTATGAAAAAGCTAAATCACTATATCCAAGTTGAGGTGGCAGCGAGTAAATGGCTACCTTTCGTCCATTCTCATAGAGGTATGCATATTTCACATCTCTTTTTTATTGATGACCTTCTTTTGTTTGCTAAAGTTGATTTTGGGAAAATGGAGGTTGTGATGGAGTATTTGGATTTATTTAGATCCGCTTCTGGCCAGAAAGTGAATATTAATAAGTCTAGTGTCTAATTCTCGTCTAATGTTTCGTTGGATACTAAATGAAATTTTTGTGCTATGTCAGTCATAAAATATATTGAGGATATTTGGGCCTATTTGGGGGTCCCATTGTTCAAGATAAGCTTTCTAAAGCCTCTTTTGATTCCCTCTTATCCCGGATGGAAACTCACTTAGCTAGTTGGAAGATGAAACATTTATCCTTAACTGGTCAGTTGACTTTGGTAAAGTCAGTTCTTATTGCCCTACTTAACCATATTATGCAAACTATTTTGATTCCTTGAGCTGTTTGTGATGAGCTTGATGAACGAGTTCGACATTTGCTTAGGTAATTTGGGTGATAGTCATCGTGGGCATCTTATGAACTGGGATACAGTTACAAAACCTGTTGATCAAGGTGGCTTCGCAGTTCGTAAATGCAGGGTAATGAATGATGCTCTCTTGACAAAACTTGGATGGCATATCATTTTTGAGGATCAAACTATTTGGGTGACAATTCTGCATAAAAAATATATGGCAGGGATTAACGGGATTGATTATATTAAGCCAAAAGCTCATTCATCTAACTTGTGGCATGGGATAGTTAGGTGTGTTGATACTCTACATTCTGGCTGGTATAACATTATTATCAATGGCTATCTCATAGATTTTTTCGGATGATGATTGGCTTAGTATGGGACCTTTAAGGAAATATGCTATAGCCAACATCCCGAACAATTTACTTGCTAGACCAGTTGCTAATTTTTAAGGTACAAGGGCTACAAATGAGACATGATTCAACTATATTTAGATGATTCTCTGTGTTTATGCATTAAGGATGTGTTTTTGAGTAATAATTTGCATGAATTAGATTGGTTTGCTTTGAAAGCTTCTCCTACTTGTCTATTTAGTGTGAAGATTGCATATTAGGCTCGAGGTAATTTTGGGCCTCACTCAAAAAGTAGTACTTGGTACGTGGCGTGGAGTATTAAAGTGCCCTAGAGAGTGAAAATGTTTATATGGTTAGTCTTGTAAAGTAAAGTTTTACCTAATTGTGAGAGAGTTAGGCGTGGTTTTACTCAAGCCTCTACGTTTGGCCTATGTGGTAATGGAGAAGAATTGCTCCCCCATTTGTTATGAGATTGTTGTTTTGCTTCGGAGGTTTGGAAGAAAGTTTTGTCTAATGAATCTTGGCAGAAGTTTCAATAATGGAGTTTGGCGCAATGGGTTACTTTAGGTAATACATTGGATTTAATCCTGCTTATGGAGGGTTCGACTATCCAGATCCTATGTGTGGTTTGTCGGTGGTTATGGCAGTGGCAACCCAATTTTGTTTTCTGAAGTACGTCGGTTGGTATTTTGACAAAATTGAGCATTATTTCTAATTATTTGCTTAAGATTTCAAGGGCTTGGTCCAAAATTGCGCCTCAGAATGTGGGTCTGTAACACCCTGACTCTAACCACCAAAGGGATTGTCCACTTTGGATCAAGCCGGCTCCCCCATAAAAGATCGGCAAGACCCGCACAGTTTTGTCCCGCAGGTGAAATGGAAACTTCCCAAGAGGTCACCCATCCTGGAGTTTCTGTCAAACGAGCACATTTAACCCTAGAGTTCTTCCAACTCTCTAGCCATTCCACCAAAAGGCGCCTCTAATAATTAGTTACCCCATTTTCGATATATGATCTAATTCATTCCTGTGTCCCGCATTCCACTACCCTAGCTAGCCTGCCATCCTAGAAGCTCACCAAGAGCCCTGCTCTACTCTCCCTCTTAGGATCGGTTTGCCAGGTCGGGATGTCATAGGCCTACCAGCTTCCATGTGGTTCGTCCTCGAACCATATATCTACTAGAGGGAGCTCAGGCTAGCTAGGGTAGTGGAATGCGGGACATAGGAATGAATCTGATCATATATCGAAAAGGGGGTAACTAATCATTAGAGGCACCTTTTAGTGGAATGGCTGGAGAGTTGGAAGAACTCCAGAGTTAAACATGCTCGTTTGACAGAAATCCCAAGATGGGTGACCTCCTGGGAAGTTTTCATTTCACCTACGGGACAAAACCGTGCGGGTCCGCGCCCATCACCTGAGGGTGACCTCCTCAAAGCGTTACAGGGTCCCTTTAAGACTGTCATTCCAATGTGTTGGCACCCATCGCCTGAGGGTTGGGTCAAATTAAATGTGGATGGCGCTTGTAAGAATAACCCAGGTAGTGAGGGTAATGGGGTAGTGAGGGTAATGGTGGTGTCTTACGTTCTAGCTAGGGATAGTGGCTAATGGGTTTTACTTTGAGATTGGGCACTTGCAATTCTATGGTTGCTAAATTAAGTTCCATATTGTTTAGAATTCAGATGACTTAGGACTCGGGTTATAGAAGAGTTGTTAAGATGGTTTCATTGGCTTGTGTTTTGCTTATCAAGAAGCTCCCCCCTACGAATTTGCGATTCTTTACTATTGCGTATCTAGGAGTTATTGAGTAGAGACTGATAGGTTATTATGGTTTATTGTTATAGGGAGGCCAATCAGGTTGCTGACCTTCTTGCTAATGTGGTTGTCTTTGCAGCTGTTCAGTGGAATATTTTTTCATAGCCTTTTGTTGTTACTCATTCTTTATTACGTGAAGATGGGCAAGGTGTTGCTTGGCCTCATTTGAATAGGTCCTCTTGAGTTTTCTTTTTGGGGTTTATCCCTTCATTTGAATCTAAAAAAAAATGCCTTAGTATTTATTTAAGGGGTTTTGTAATATTGATTTGAATGTTATAAAAATATTACGAGGATTTTGAGTGTACATAAGTCAAGAGAAAATCCTGATATTTATATATACTATTTTTTTTACGACATGTATTGCACGTTAAATTTACTTGTTATATACTTGTTCAATTTTGTTATTTATATAATATTAAAATATAAATTCTTATTCAGATTAAAATAAATACAATGATTAATTAATATGTACAATGAAATTTTATAACATAAAAAGAAAATAATATTTCTGTTTCTCTCTTTAATAAAAAATATATAATTTTATTATTAATTAATTACATAAAAACATGTCATGACCCAAAACCGTAGGCCAGACCGGCACTAGGACCTGGGTAAGCTTAAGGCCCCCGAAGCCCGTAGTAAGCCTAATCTCTGATTTCAACATCATAATTACATGAAAATATTCTACAAGTTGGCCCATTATATTTTTAATGACTCAAACTATCACAGGGCCTTATTTTATTCAACTCAATCATTCCCATAAAGTCTTACATACACTTAACATTATTATTACAA
>CANUEX010066120.1:0-17289 GCA_948099535.1 Jatropha multifida
GCCCGGACATGCTACTCTGAAGCGTGTTTTAGCACCATCCTCTTAAAGGAGTTCCTTATGCCGTTACGCAAGGGCTGGCTGGTAGAAGCGCGGCACGTGCCGTCTCCCCATTTTGATTGCCGCCCGGACGATGAGCAGCCTTCACTGCTGGTGGTACATAATATTAGCCTGCCGCCCGGCAAATTTGGCGGCCCGTGGATAGATGCGTTGTTCACCGGTACGCTCGATCCCGATGCCGATCCCTTTTTCGCCGAAATTGTTCATCTGCGTGTTTCCGCGCACTGCCTGATCCGCCGTGATGGCGAGGTTGTGCAATATGTGCCTTTCGATAAACGCGCCTGGCATGCAGGCGTATCCTCTTATCACGGCCGGGAACGCTGCAATGATTTCTCGATTGGGATTGAGCTTGAAGGCACCGATAATCTGCCGTATACCGACGCGCAGTATCAGCAACTGGCGGCGGTGACGCGAACGCTCATTGAGCTTTATCCGTCGATTGCCAACAATATGACCGGCCACAGCGATATCGCGCCGCAACGGAAGACCGATCCCGGGCCGGCTTTCGACTGGGCCAGATTCCGTGCGCTGGTCGCCGGCTCGTCAGAAAAGGAGATGCCATGACGTTATTCACCATGCTGCTGGTGCTGGCAGCAGAACGGCTGTTTAAACTGGGAGAGCACTGGCAACTGGATCACCGGCTGGAAGTGCTGTTCCGGCGGGTTAAGCGTTACTCCATGTTCCGTACGCTGTTGATGACAGTGCTGGCGATGCTGGTGACTTTTCTGATCCTGCGCGCGTTGCAGGGGCTGTTTTTCAACGTACCCTTGCTGGTGGTCTGGATCCTGATTGGTGTGTTATGCATTGGTGCGGGTAAGGTGCGTCTGCATTACCACGCTTACCTGAAGGCGGCGGCACGTAATGACAGTCATGCCCATAACGCGATGGCGAATGAGTTAACGCTGATACACGGTGTACCGCCGGGATGCAGTGAGCGTGAGTTTTTACGCGAACTGCAAAACGCGCTGGTCTGGATCAACTTCCGCTTTTATCTGGCGCCGCTGTTCTGGTTTATTGTCGGCGCATACTGGGGGCCGGTGCTGCTGGCAGGTTATGCGTTCTTGCGTGCCTGGCAGTCGTGGCTGGCGCGTTACCAGACGCCTAACGAACGTCAGCAGTCAGGCATCGATGCCATTTTACATGTGCTGGACTGGGTGCCCGTCAGGCTGGCTGGCGTGGTGTACGCACTGGTTGGGCACGGCGAAAAGGCGCTGCCCGCCTGGTTTGCTTCTCTTGGCGACGGCCATACATCGCAATACCAGGTGCTGACGCGCCTCGCGCAGTTCTCACTGGCGCGCGAGCCGCATCTGGACAAAGTCGAAACGCCGAAAGCCGCGGTGTCGATGGCGAAGAAAACCTCGCTGGTGCTGGTTGTTGTGGTCGCGTTGTTGACGATTTACGGCACGCTGATCTGATAGCGTGCCGTGGCTTTACTGATTATCCGCAGCCGGGATGCCGAAATCAGGCATCCCGTTTTCTTGCCAGCGAATCGTTTTCAGACGGGTATGGCGATTGGGATCGTAGAGCGGGTCGCCCTCAATTTCGGTGTAGTTCCGTGCGTGATACACCAGCACATCTTCCCCTTCCGGCGTTTGCGTAAAGCTGTTGTGACCAGGGCCATACTGACGGTTTTCGTGGCTGGTTTTGAACACCGGCTGCGGTGATTTGTGCCAGTTCTCCGTGAGCTGCGGGTTAGCGGTAATATCAATCCACAGCAGCCCCATACAGTAGTTCTCATCGGTGGCGCTGGCCGAGTAACTGATAAATAGCTTGTCGTCGTGAAACAGGACGGCCGGGCCTTCATTCACCAGAAAACCCCGGCACTCCCAGTCGAATTCCGGCTTACTCAACATCACCGGTTCGCCTTTGAGCGTCCATGGATTTTCCATTTCCGCCAGATAGAGGTTGGAGTTCCCCGCGATGTGCGGCGCTTTTTGCGCCCACAGATACCAGCGTTTGCCCTGGTGGACAAAAGTCGTGGCGTCGAGGGCGAAAGTATCAAACGGGGTTTTCACCTGGTCTTTTTCCAGCCATTTTCCGTTGAGCGGATCGGCATCTGCGCACTCCAGCACAAACATGCGATGCTGGAACATATTCAACTCATCCAGCGCTTTCGTCCAGGTTGCGGCAAAATAGAGATACCATTTACCGTCAATATGATGCAGTTCCGGCGCCCAGATTAGCTCGCTCATCGGTCCGCTTTGCGGCTTGCGCCACACGACCACACCTTCGGCATGACGCAACCCCTCCAGCGTGGCAGCGCGCCGGATCTCCAGCCGGTCATACTCCGGCACGGAGGCGACAAAATAGTAGACATTCTCATGGTGCAGAATAAAGGGATCCGCGCGTTGTTCGATAAACGGATTCGGCCACTCTTTCATTATGCGTTCCTTACGTTGTCGCCTGCCGGTACGTGCTGACGATCGGTCAGCGCATGGTAGTTGATGCGACGTTTTTCCAGATCCGCCTGGATCTGTTTCATCAATTCGCGGTCGACTTTCAGCAGGCGAACCACGCCGGCGGTAATCAGGTAACCGACGCCCGGGATCACGGTAAACAACAGCATGATGCCGTTGATGGCGCTGGCGCTCTGCTGTTTGGCTCCGGCGTCGTAACCGTACCAGGAGAGCAGAAAACCGACCATCGCCCCGGCGATCGCCAGCCCGACTTTCAGGAAAAACAGGTTGCCGGAAAAGCTGATGCCAGTAATACGTTTACCGGTTTTCCACTCGCCATAATCATCGACATCTGCCATCAGCGACCAGTGCAGCGGGGAAGGGATCTGATGCAGGATATTGAGCAGGAAGTAGAGCACCACGATCAGCGTAGTGGCATGGGGATCAAAGAAGTAGAAGGCGCAGGAGAAGAACGCCAGCACGATATTGGTCCAGAAGAAGACTTTCAGCTTGCACCAGCGATCGGTGAGCACCTTCGCCATCATGCTGCCGAGCATCATACCCACGACACCGAGACTAATAAACAGCGTGGCGAAGTGGGTACTTTCCCCCATAACCCAGGTCACGTAATACATGGTAGCCGCCATGCGGATAAAGCCAGGGCAGACGTTACACAGCGTCAGCAGCAGAATGCGCACCCACTGGTCGTTTTTCCACACATCTTTTAAATCATTTTTCAGATCGTCATTGGTCGGTATCGCCGGGCGAATACGTTCGCGCACGGTAGCGAAGCAGAACAAAAACATGCACATACCGATAAATGCCAGCACTGCCATCGCCATCTGGTAGCCTTTAGCTTTATCCGCGCCGCCAAACCATTCCGCCATCGGCAGCAGCGTTAACGACAGAAGCAGCGTGGCAATGCCGACCATCACAAAGCGGTACGACTGGCAGGCAACGCGCTCTTTCGGATCATTGGTAATAACGCCGCCCAGCGAGCAGTAGGGGATATTAATGGCAGTGTAGGTGAGCGACAGCAGGAAGTAGGTGACGAAGGCATAAATAACTTTGCTGCTGTAGGCCCAGTCCGGCGTGGTAAACATCAATACGCTGAATACAGCATAGGGAACCGCAATCCACAGTAACCACGGGCGGAAGCGTCCGTATTTACTTTGCGTACGGTCAGCGATTGCGCCCATCAGCGGGTCGGTAACCGCATCAATCACACGAATCGACAGCAGCAATACGCCGACCAGCGCCGGAGCGAGGCCGAAGATATCCGTATAGAAATAGTTAACAAACAGCATGATTGCGCCAAAGATGATGTTACATCCGGCGTCTCCCATGCCATAGCCGATCTTTTCTTTAACAGACAGCCTGTTGTTGTCCATTGCCGCTTCTCCCATTGATATATGGTATGAATTATTTGCCTGCAAATTTTCGTTTGCGTAGCAGAATCAGCGCGGGGAGATGGACAAAATAGCTATGTAAAAGAAAGTGTGAGGGAGGTAACGTTGCGGTAACCCCCTCTCCCGCGTGGGGAAAGGGGGCAAGACAGGAATTAACTGACTTTTACGGTTTTTGCACTTTTCTGTTTGAACAGATAGCCGACACCCAGCACGGCAATCCATACCGGGATCAGATAGACCGAAATCCCCATGCCTGGCGTCATCAGCATGATCACCAGCACAGCGGCCATAAACAGCAGGCAGATCCAGTTGCCCAGCGGGTAGAACAGCGCCGGGAAGCGTGGTGTTACGCCCTGCAACTGTTTCGCGCGACGGAAACGCATATGTGCCAGGCTGATCATCGCCCAGTTGATCACCAGCGCGGAAACCACCAGCGCCATCAGCAGACCGAACGCTGATTCCGGTGCGAAGTAGTTGATCAGCACGCACAGCGCGGTGAAGAGTGCGGAAGTCAGGATGGTGTTCACCGGTACGCCGCGTTTATCCACTTTTTGCAGCATTTTCGGCGCGTTACCCTGCTTCGCCAGGCCAAACAGCATACGGCTGTTGCAGTAGACGCAGCTGTTATAAACAGAGAGGGCAGCCGTCAGTACTACAATGTTCAGCGCGTTGGCGACGAAAGTGTCACCGAGTTCGTGGAAAATCAGCACAAACGGGCTGGTATCTGCCGTTACGCGGGTCCACGGCATCAGCGAGAGCAGCACCGCCAGTGAGCCAACATAGAAAATCAGGATACGGTAGATAACCTGGTTGGTCGCTTTTGGAATGCTCTGTTCCGGGTTATCGGCTTCTGCGGCGGTGATCCCCACCAGCTCAAGACCGCCAAACGAGAACATAATGATCGCCATCATCATCACCAGCCCACCGATACCGTGCGGCAGGAAGCCACCCTGTTCCCACAGGTTACGTACGGTCGCCTGCGGGCCAGCGCTACCGCTGAACAGCAACCAGCCGCCGAAGATGATCATGGCGACAACCGCGAACACCTTAATAATGGCAAACCAGAACTCCATCTCACCAAACACTTTCACGTTGGTCAGGTTGATGGCGTTAATGATGACAAAGAAGGCTGCAGCAGAGACCCAGGTCGGGATTTCTGGCCACCAGAACTGAATATACTTCCCGACCGCAGTCAGTTCCGCCATCGCCACCAGCACATACAGTACCCAGTAGTTCCAGCCAGACGCAAAACCGGCAAAGCCACCCCAATATTTGTAAGCAAAGTGGCTAAATGAACCGGCTACCGGCTCTTCCACGACCATTTCGCCTAACTGACGCATGATCAGAAAGGCGATAAAACCTGCAATGGCGTAGCCCAGAATAATACCGGGGCCGGCGGATTGAATGACTGATGCGCTGCCCAGAAAAAGGCCAGTCCCAATAGCGCCACCCAGCGCAATAAGCTGAATATGGCGGTTCTTAAGGCCGCGCTTTAGCTGATCGCCGTGCTGTTGACCTTCCATCATGAAACCTCGTGTGTGGTTATTATGTTTACGCTGTCGTTTGCGTGTAAGAAATAAATTCCATTTTTTGTATTTTATTATTTACGAATTGCTGGCGTGATTTTTCGCCTGTCTCTTTCGTAGTGCCAAGAATAGTGGTAAGTGCGCGTGAATGCATCTGCTTTATGAAGCCGCTATGACGACTGATGAAAAAGAAACCGTTTGTCAGTACTCCAACGACTCCCTTCTCGAGCATCTATTTTGGTTTTATGCAAATTAATCGCATAAAAAATCAAAAATAAATCAACTGAATCGGTTCATATGCCTTAACTGTCGTTTCAGGAAAGTTAAAACTGCCTCTTTCGTGGTAAATGGGACATTTGTGCAAGGTTACATCTTTGAAACGTCATTTCTGTATGATTGTTAAAATGTGCGTGGTTTCCTGATTTCAATCAAAACCTGTATGGACAGAAGGTGAATACTTTGTTACTTTAGCGTCAAGAACGTGAAATTGGTAAGACCAATTTACTCCGGCGAATGGCAGAGACAGGGAACCATGGCCTACAGCAAAATCCGCCAACCAAAACTCTCCGATGTGATTGAGCAGCAACTGGAGTTTTTGATTCTCGAAGGGACCTTACGTCCCGGTGAAAAACTTCCTCCAGAACGCGAACTGGCGAAACAGTTCGATGTTTCTCGTCCTTCACTGCGCGAGGCCATTCAGCGCCTCGAAGCGAAAGGTCTGCTCCTTCGTCGCCAGGGTGGCGGGACTTTTGTCCAGAGCAGTCTGTGGCAGAGCTTCAGCGATCCGCTGGTAGAGCTGCTCAACGATCATCCCGAATCCCAGTTTGACCTGCTTGAAACCCGCCATGCATTAGAAGGCATCGCGGCTTATTACGCAGCGCTGCGCAGCACAGATGAAGATAAAGCGCGTATCAGCGAGCTGCACCAGGCGATTGAACTGGCTCAGCAGTCCGGGGATTTGGACGCGGAGTCCAGTGCTGTCGTGCAGTATCAAATTGCCGTAACCGAAGCGGCACACAATGTCGTGCTGCTTCATTTGCTACGCTGCATGGAGCCCATGTTGGCGCAAAACGTCCGACAGAACTTCGAATTGCTGTACGCCCGCAGGGAGATGCTCCCGCTGGTCAGCAACCATCGCTCAAGTATTTTCGCGGCGATCATGGCCGGAAAGCCGGAAGAGGCGCGTGAAGCGTCGCACCGTCACCTGGCGTTTATCGAAGAGATTTTGCTGGACAGAAGCCGTGAGCAGAGCCGCCGTGAACGCTCGCTGCGTCGGCTAGAGCAGAGAAAGAATTAAGATTTTCTGGCGCAATTTGTGCCGGAAGAGTTGTAACACCAGCGCCAAACTTTAGAGCGCGGCAACTAAACGCAGAACCTGTCTTATTGCGTCTTTCCCGAAGGGTGCAATGGGACAGGTTCCAGACAATCAACGTATTAGATAGATAAGGAATACCCCCCATGTCAGAACGTTTCCAAAATGACGTGGATCCGATCGAAACTCGCGACTGGCAACAGGCGATCGAATCGGTCATCCGTGAAGAAGGTGTTGAGCGTGCTCAGTATCTGATTGACCAGCTCCTTTCTGAAGCCCGCAAAGGCGGTGTGAAAGTGGCAGCTGGCACAGGGGCGAGCAACTATGTAAACACTATTGCCGTTGAAGATGAGCCGGAATATCCTGGCAATCTGGAACTGGAACGCCGTATTCGTTCAGCTATCCGCTGGAACGCAATCATGACGGTTCTGCGCGCCTCTAAAAAAGACCTTGAGCTGGGCGGCCACATGGCTTCCTTCCAGTCTTCTGCGACCGTATACGAAGTTTGCTTCAACCACTTCTTCCGCGCCCGTAACGAGAAAGATGGCGGTGATCTGGTCTACTTCCAGGGTCATATTTCTCCGGGTATCTACGCGCGTGCGTTCGTCGAAGGTCGTCTGACTGAAGAGCAGATGAACAACTTCCGTCAGGAAGTTCACGGCAAAGGCCTGTCATCTTATCCGCACCCGAAACTGATGCCGGAATTCTGGCAGTTCCCGACCGTATCCATGGGTCTGGGTCCGATTGGTGCGATCTACCAGGCGAAGTTCCTGAAATATCTGGAACACCGCGGCCTGAAAGATACCTCTGAACAAACCGTTTACGCTTTCCTCGGCGATGGCGAGATGGATGAGCCGGAATCCAAAGGTGCGATCACTATCGCTACCCGTGAAAAACTGGACAACCTGTGCTTCATCATCAACTGTAACCTGCAACGTCTGGATGGCCCGGTAACCGGTAACGGTAAAATCATCAACGAACTGGAAGGCATCTTCGCAGGCGCTGGCTGGAACGTGATCAAGGTGATGTGGGGTTCCCGTTGGGACGAGCTGCTGCGTAAAGATACCAGCGGTAAACTGATCCAACTGATGAACGAAACCGTTGACGGTGACTATCAAACCTTCAAATCCAAAGACGGCGCCTACGTTCGTGAGCACTTCTTCGGTAAATACCCGGAAACCGCAGCGCTGGTTGCAGACTGGACTGATGAGCAGATCTGGGCGCTGAACCGTGGCGGTCACGATCCGAAGAAAATCTACGCTGCACTGAAAAAAGCGCAGGAAACCAAAGGCAAAGCGACTGTTATCCTGGCCCATACCATTAAAGGTTACGGCATGGGTGATACCGCTGAAGGCAAAAACATTGCCCACCAGGTTAAGAAAATGAACATGGATGGCGTGCGTTATATCCGCGACCGTTTCAATGTTCCGGTAACCGATGAGCAGGTTGAAAACCTCTCTTACCTGACCTTCCCGGAAGGCTCTGAAGAGTACAAGTACCTGCACGAACGTCGCCAGGCGCTGAAAGGCTACCTGCCGTCTCGTCAGCCGAACTTCACCGAGAAGCTGGAACTGCCTGCGCTGTCTGATTTCTCCCAGTTGCTGGAAGAGCAGAACAAAGAGATCTCCACCACTATCGCTTTCGTTCGTGCCCTGAACGTGATGCTGAAGAACAAATCGATCAAAGATCGCCTGGTTCCGATCATCGCCGACGAAGCGCGTACTTTCGGTATGGAAGGTCTGTTCCGTCAGATTGGTATTTACAGCCCGAACGGCCAGCAGTACACCCCGCAGGACCGTGAGCAGGTTGCTTACTACAAAGAAGACGAAAAAGGTCAGATCCTGCAGGAAGGTATCAACGAACTGGGTGCCGGTGCATCCTGGCTGGCGGCTGCGACCTCTTACAGCACCAACAACCTGCCGATGATCCCGTTCTACATCTACTACTCCATGTTCGGGTTCCAGCGTATCGGTGACCTGTGCTGGCAGGCTGGCGACCAGCAGGCTCGCGGCTTCCTGGTAGGGGGGACTTCCGGTCGTACCACGCTGAACGGCGAAGGTCTGCAACACGAAGATGGCCACAGCCATATTCAGTCGCTGACTATCCCGAACTGTATCTCTTACGATCCGTCCTATGCATACGAAGTGGCGGTCATCATGCATGATGGCCTGGAGCGTATGTACGGTGAGAAACAAGAGAACGTTTACTACTACATCACTACGCTGAACGAAAACTACCACATGCCGGCCATGCCGGAAGGTGCCGAGGAAGGTATCCGTAAAGGTATCTACAAACTCGAAACCGTTGCAGGTAGCAAAGGTAAAGTTCAGCTGCTGGGCTCCGGTTCTATCCTGCGTCACGTGCGTGAAGCAGCGCAGATCCTGGCGAACGATTACGGCGTGGGCTCTGACGTGTACAGCGTCACCTCCTTCACTGAACTGGCGCGTGATGGCCAGGATTGTGAGCGCTGGAACATGCTGCACCCGCTGGAGACTCCGCGCGTTCCGTACATCGCTCAGGTGATGAATGACGCTCCGGCAGTGGCATCTACTGACTATATGAAACTGTTCGCTGAGCAGGTTCGTACTTACGTACCGGCGGATGATTACCGTGTACTGGGTACTGATGGCTTCGGTCGTTCCGACAGCCGTGAAAACCTGCGTCACCACTTCGAAGTTGATGCTTCTTACGTGGTGGTTGCTGCACTGGGCGAACTGGCTAAACGTGGCGAAATCGACAAGAAAGTGGTGGCGGAAGCAATCACCAAATTCAACATCGATGCAGAAAAAGTTAACCCGCGTCTGGCGTAAGAGGTAAAGAGATAATGGCTATCGAAATCAATGTACCGGACATCGGGGCTGATGAAGTTGAAATCACCGAGATCCTGGTCAAAGTGGGCGACAAAGTTGAAGCTGAACAGTCGCTGATCACCGTAGAAGGCGATAAAGCCTCTATGGAAGTCCCGTCTCCGCAGGCTGGCATCGTTAAAGAGATCAAAGTCTCTGTCGGCGATAAAACCGAGACCGGCAAACTGATCATGATTTTCGATTCCGCCGATGGTGCAGCAGCCGCTGCACCTGCTAAGGCAGAAGAGAAGAAAGAAGCAGCGCCAGCTGCGGCACCGGCCGCTGCGGCTGCCAAAGAAGTTAACGTACCGGATATCGGCGGCGACGAAGTTGAAGTCACCGAGATCCTGGTCAAAGTGGGCGACACCGTTGCGGCTGAACAGTCGCTGATCACCGTAGAAGGCGACAAAGCCTCTATGGAAGTTCCGGCGCCGTTCGCGGGTACGGTTAAAGAGATCAAAATCAACACCGGCGACAAAGTCTCCACCGGTTCCTTGATCATGATCTTCGAAGTTGCAGGCGCTGCACCAGCAGCGGCTCCGGCACAGGCGGCAGCTCCGGCTGCGGCAAGCGCGCCGGCAGCAGCGGCTTCTGGCCCGAAAGAAGTTAACGTACCGGATATCGGCGGTGACGAAGTTGAAGTGACCGAAGTGCTGGTAAAAGTGGGCGATAAAGTCTCCGCTGAACAGTCACTGATCACCGTTGAAGGCGACAAAGCCTCTATGGAAGTTCCGGCACCGTTCGCCGGTACCGTGAAAGAGCTGAAAGTGAACGTGGGCGATAAAGTCTCCACCGGCTCTCTGATCATGGTGTTTGAAGTGGAAGGCGCGGCGCCTGCCGCCACTCCGGCTGCTGCAGCGGCGGCTCCGGCTCCTGCTGCTCAGGCGGCAAAACCGGCTGCTGCACCGGCTCCGGCGAAAGCTGAAGGTAAATCCGACTTTGCTGAAAACGACGCTTACGTCCATGCGACGCCGCTGATCCGCCGCCTGGCGCGCGAATTTGGCGTTAACCTGGCGAAAGTGAAAGGCACCGGTCGTAAAGGTCGTATCCTGCGCGAAGACGTTCAGGCTTACGTGAAAGATGCGATCAAACGCGCTGAATCCGCGCCTGCCGCTGGCGCAACCGGTGGTTCTCTGCCGGGTCTGCTGCCGTGGCCGAAAGTGGACTTCAGCAAGTTTGGTGAAATCGAAGAAGTGGAACTGGGCCGTATCCAGAAAATCTCTGGTGCTAACCTGAGCCGTAACTGGGTAATGATCCCGCACGTTACGCACTTCGATAAAACCGATATCACCGATCTGGAAGCGTTCCGTAAACAGCAAAACGCCGAAGCTGAGAAGCGCAAACTGGACGTGAAATTCACCCCGGTTGTCTTCATTATGAAAGCCGTTGCTGCGGCGCTTGAGCAAATGCCGCGCTTCAACAGCTCTCTGTCTGAAGATGGTCAGAAGCTGACGCTGAAAAAATACATCAACATCGGTGTTGCGGTGGATACGCCGAATGGTCTGGTTGTTCCGGTCTTCAAAGACGTGAACAAGAAGAGCATTACTGAGCTGTCTCGCGAACTGACTGTCATCTCCAAAAAAGCGCGTGATGGCAAGCTGACCGCTGGCGAAATGCAGGGCGGTTGCTTCACTATCTCCAGCATCGGCGGCCTGGGCACCACCCACTTCGCACCGATTGTGAACGCGCCGGAAGTGGCTATCCTGGGCGTCTCCAAATCTGCAATGGAGCCGGTCTGGAACGGTAAAGAGTTCGTGCCGCGCCTGATGATGCCGATTTCGCTCTCCTTCGACCACCGTGTGATTGACGGTGCTGATGGTGCGCGCTTTATCACCATCATCAACAATATGCTGTCGGACATTCGCCGTCTGGTGATGTAATCGAGAAAGCCGGCCTGACGGCCGGCTTTTTTCTGATAATCTCATTGGGCTTTTGGGGTTATCAGGGGCAAAGGACAAATCGTTTGCCGTTTGTTGTTTCAAAATTGTTAACATTTTTGTAAACTGCGGGCGGATAGAACGTCCCGGTGGATGAAGGGCGACACGAAGTACCCCTGACCGCCGGAAATCAATAAGAGGTCATGATGAGTACTGAAATCAAAACTCAGGTCGTGGTACTTGGGGCAGGCCCGGCAGGTTACTCTGCTGCCTTCCGTTGCGCTGATTTAGGTCTGGAAACCGTCATCGTTGAACGTTACAGCACCCTCGGCGGTGTTTGTCTGAACGTAGGTTGTATCCCTTCTAAGGCGCTGCTGCACGTAGCAAAAGTTATCGAAGAAGCCAAAGCGCTGGCTGAACACGGTATCGTCTTCGGCGAGCCGAAAACCGATATCGACAAAATCCGTACCTGGAAAGAGAAAGTGATCACCCAACTGACCGGTGGTCTGTCGGGTATGGCGAAAGGCCGTAAAGTGAAAGTGGTCACCGGTCTGGGTAAATTCACTGGGGCGAACACCCTGGAAGTTGAAGGCGAAAACGGCAAAACCGTGATCAACTTCGACAACGCTATCATCGCGGCGGGTTCCCGTCCGATTCAGTTGCCGTTCATTCCGCACGAAGATCCGCGCGTATGGGATTCCACCGATGCGCTGGAGCTGAAATCCGTACCGAAACGTATGCTGGTTATGGGCGGCGGTATCATCGGTCTGGAAATGGGTACCGTGTACCATGCGCTGGGTTCAGAGATCGATGTGGTTGAAATGTTCGACCAGGTTATCCCGGCGGCAGACAAAGATATCGTTAAAGTCTTCACCAAACGCGTCAGCAAGAAATTCAACCTGATGCTGGAAACCAAAGTAACTGCCGTTGAAGCAAAAGAAGACGGCATCTACGTTTCCATGGAAGGCAAAAAAGCCCCTGCTGAAGCGCAGCGTTATGACGCCGTGCTGGTGGCTATCGGTCGTGTACCGAACGGTAAAAACCTCGATGCCGGCAAAGCAGGCGTTGAAGTGGACGAACGTGGCTTCATCCGCGTAGACAAACAGCTGCGCACCAACGTGCCGCACATCTTTGCTATCGGCGATATCGTCGGTCAGCCGATGCTGGCGCACAAAGGCGTACATGAAGGTCACGTGGCCGCTGAAGTTATCGCCGGTAAGAAACACTACTTCGATCCGAAAGTTATCCCGTCTATCGCTTACACCGAGCCCGAAGTTGCATGGGTTGGTCTGACTGAGAAAGAAGCGAAAGAGAAAGGCATCAGCTACGAAACCGCCACCTTCCCGTGGGCTGCTTCTGGCCGTGCTATCGCTTCCGACTGCGCTGACGGTATGACCAAACTGATTTTCGACAAAGAGACTCACCGCGTTATCGGTGGCGCGATTGTCGGCACTAACGGCGGCGAGCTGCTGGGTGAAATCGGTCTGGCGATCGAAATGGGTTGCGATGCGGAAGATATCGCGCTGACCATTCACGCGCACCCGACGCTGCATGAATCTGTTGGCCTGGCCGCAGAAGTGTTCGAAGGTAGCATCACCGACCTGCCGAACCCGAAAGCGAAAAAGAAATAAGTTTTCGCTGACAATAAACGCCTCTTCGGAGGCGTTTTTTTTGCGCCAATTTTACCAGGTAACAGCGTTTTTCTCTGCCAGAGGTATAAATATTACGCAGATTTTGCCGATAGTAACGCTAACGGCCATTCCCGGCGAGATAAGGAGCTTCATCGTCATGATCACCGGACTTAATCTGTCATCGCTCTCATCAGCAATGAGAGTGGCGTCAACTTCCCTGGCGAGTACCACGGTTCGCACAACTACGCGCGCTGCCACGCCTGTCGAAGCACCCTCGTCGACAAAAGTAATGTTTGGCAGCCAGACGTCTGATATTGCAGCGGTTTACAGCCTGTCGCCGAAAAAACTCAGCGCGACTTCACCACAAGATTCCATGATGAAGGGGTTATTGCAGGCCGCCGTTGGCAGTAACTCGCTATCCCCTTTAGGCAGCATTGGCAGCACATTGCTGAGCAATCTGAAAGAGAGTCGTACCGACGTCACCCACGCCGTTACCAGCGCTACGGCGGGAGCGGCGGGCCAGCAATCTGCGGTTTCGCTGGATATTGTGACGCAATCGGGCTCCACCTTGCACCTCAACATGACGCAGAAAGAGGATGGCGTGGTAGTGGAGTTAAAAACCGATGGCGAAGCGCTGAATGATGATGAAGCTGCGGCCGTTGCGAACCTGGGCGCATCGCTTGAGAAAGCGTTAAGCGGACTGGGGCAAAATCCGCCGAAAATCGATATTTCCGGGCTAACTAATTTTGACAGCAGCGTGCTGAAATCCGTGGATTTAAAAACGGATATTCGCGCTGATGATGCTTCGGTACAGTCGCTGAATTTCCATGCCAGCACCACCGAACGCTATGTTGCTTATCAGGACAAGGATTTCTCGCTGAAAGTGAGCAGCGACTTGTCGAATCCAGCGTTGGCTGGCGACTACGCTCAGCACCAGGCCACGTTAAGCGCCTACGATACTAAGTTTGACAAGGCTCGCTCGACTGGGCACGGCGATCGCGATCAGATGGAGGCGTTGAAGTCGGTATTCCGCGCGTTAAATACCACCGCCAGCGCACAGCGTACTGCGATTACGGTTGGTGCGGATATTCGTGTTGATAACAGTGGCCGGTCTCAACTGAGCGGGCTGAACGATTTCTCGCTGTCGCTGACGCAGACTGAGAAATCGATCAACCCGGCACGCGATGATGAGAAAGATCGTTTCTCTTATCAGGCCTCCCAGTCGACGACAGAAAACGTGCTCAGTGACGGTTCAAAAAGCGTCAAACAGACCTCGCGCAGCCACATTAGTGCGGCCTGGCATGAAGCGCTCGATCCCTCGATTCCGCTGGCGCTGAATAAGATGAAGTCGTCGCAGAACTACACCTACCATCTGCTGGAAAATGATGAAGAGAGTACAACCACGCTGAATTACAACAGCCGTGGGATGCTGGCGTCTGTCGGTCACAACGAACAAGTGAACAACCGTGAAACGGTGAAAAAATATGTACGCGGCGAGCTGGTGGATCAAACGGTCACGCCGGTGCAGTACGCGCGCAGTAACGTGCTTTCGCTGCTGAAGTCTGCGTAACCCCGTCATCTCAAAACGGCTCTGCGGAGCCGTTTTTTATGGTTTTTAGCGTCGATTCTGTTTCGTTAAAACCGTCTGTAGCCTGCATTATTCCGCCCTTAACGATTCAGCAAGTATTTAATGTTGCTTTTTTGTAAACAGATTAACACCCCCTGAAAATCCTGCTATGCTGCCCGACGCGGTTCGCGGATTTACCCTACAAACTGCTGTCTCACAGGAGCGTGAAGAGAAACGCCTGCCGCATTATGACAATGAGAGCGAGGAGAACCGTCGTGCTAGAAGAATACCGTAAGCACGTAGCTGAACGTGCCGCTGAGGGGATTGCGCCAAAACCATTAGATGCAACCCAGATGGCAGGCCTTGTCGAGCTGCTGAAAAGCCCGCCTGCTGGCGAAGAAGAATTCCTGATTGATCTGCTGACCAACCGTGTCCCGCCGGGTGTTGATGAAGCCGCCTATGTCAAAGCGGGTTTCCTTGCCGCTGTCGCCAAAGGCGAAGCTACCTCCCCGCTGGTTACCCCTGAAAAAGCCATCGAACTGCTGGGTACCATGCAGGGCGGTTACAACATCCATCCACTGATTGATGCGCTGGATAACGACAAACTGGCGCCGATTGCTGCCAAAGCGCTGTCCCATACGCTGCTGATGTTCGATAACTTCTACGATGTGGAAGAGAAAGCCAAAGCGGGCAACGCATATGCGAAGCAGGTGATGCAATCCTGGGCCGATGCCGAGTGGTTCCTGAGCCGTCCGGCGCTGGCGGAAAAAATTACCGTTACCGTCTTCAAAGTGACGGGCGAAACCAACACCGACGATCTCTCTCCGGCACCGGATGCCTGGTCGCGTCCGGATATCCCGCTGCACGCGCTGGCGATGCTGAAAAACGCCCGCGAAGGCATTGAACCGGATCAACCGGGTGCCGTTGGCCCGATCAAACAGATCGAAGCCCTGCAACAGAAAGGTTTCCCGCTGGCGTACGTTGGCGACGTTGTGGGGACCGGTTCTTCACGTAAATCCGCCACCAACTCCGTGCTGTGGTTTATGGGCGACGACATTCCTCATGTGCCAAACAAACGCGGCGGTGGCCTGGTGCTGGGCGGCAAAATCGCGCCCATCTTCTTTAACACCATGGAAGATGCCGGTGCGCTGCCGATCGAAGTGGATGTCAGCAACCTGAACATGGGCGACGTGATTGACGTTTACCCGTTCAAAGGCGAAGTGCGCAACCACGAAACCGGCGAGCTTCTGGCCAGCTTCGAACTGAAAACTGATGTGCTGATCGACGAAGTGCGCGCCGGTGGCCGTATTCCGCTGATTATCGGCCGCGGCCTGACCACGAAAGCGCGTGAAGCGCTGGGTCTGCCGCACAGCGATGTATTCCGTCAGGCAAAAGATGTGGCAGAAAGTAACCGTGGTTACTCGCTGGCGCAGAAAATGGTGGGTCGCGCATGCGGCGTTGCGGGTGTCCGTCCGGGTGCCTATTGCGAACCGAAAATGACCTCTGTCGGCTCTCAGGACACCACCGGTCCGATGACCCGTGACGAACTGAAAGACCTGGCGTGCCTGGGCTTCTCTTCCGATCTGGTGATGCAGTCCTTCTGCCATACTGCTGCTTATCCGAAGCCGGTTGACGTCACCACGCACCATACGCTGCCGGACTTCATTATGAACCGTGGCGGTGTTTCCCTGCGTCCGGGCGATGGCGTCATCCACTCCTGGCTGAACCGCATGCTGCTGCCGGATACGGTCGGTACCGGCGGTGACTCCCACACCCGTTTCCCGATCGGCATCTCTTTCCCGGCAGGTTCCGGCCTGGTGGCGTTTGCCGCCGCGACCGGCGTCATGCCGCTGGATATGCCGGAATCAGTGTTGGTGCGCTTTAAAGGCAAAATGCAGCCGGGCATCACGCTGCGTGACCTCGTGCATGCTATCCCACTGTATGCCATCAAACAGGGTCTGCTGACCGTTGAGAAGAAAGGCAAGAAAAACATCTTCTCCGGCCGCATTCTGGAAATCGAAGGTCTGCCGGACCTGAAAGTCGAGCAGGCGTTTGAGCTTACCGATGCTTCCGCTGAACGTTCTGCTGCCGGTTGTACCATCAAGCTGAACAAAGAGCCGATCATCGAGTACCTGAACTCCAACATCGTGCTGCTGAAATGGATGATTGCAGAAGGCTACGGCGACCGTCGTACGCTGGAGCGTCGTGTCCAGGGCATGGAAAAATGGCTGGCGGAACCTGAGCTGCTGGAAGCCGATGCTGACGCAGAATATGCGGCGGTGATCGACATCGATCTGGCAGAAATCAAAGAGCCGATCCTTTGTGCGCCGAACGATCCGGATGATGCGCGTCTGCTGTCTGATGTTCAGGGGGCGCAGATCGATGAAGTGTTCATCGGTTCGTGCATGACCAACATCGGTCACTTCCGCGCTGCCGGTAAGCTGCTGGATGCGCACAAAGGCCAGCTGCCGACCCGCCTGTGGGTGGCGCCGCCAACCCGTATGGACGCCGCGCAGCTGACCGAAGAAGGCTACTACAGCGTGTTTGGTAAGAGCGGCGCGCGTATTGAGATCCCAGGCTGTTCCCTGTGTATGGGTAACCAGGCGCGTGTGGCTGACGGCGCGACGGTTGTTTCCACCTCTACCCGTAACTTCCCGAACCGTTTAGG